>RXID01022278.1:0-108035 GCA_005019695.1 Trichopus zeylanicus subsp. travancoricus | reverse complement strand
ACTACTACCACACCTAAAACAACTACTAGTTCTACTACTATTTTTATTACTACTTCTACTAGTACTCCTGCTATTGCTACTACTACCATTACTATTGCTACTATTACTATTACTACTATGACTACTACTGCTACTACTACTACTACAACAACAAGTTCTTCTACGACTACTACTGCTCCAACTACTACTGTTGCTACTACTGCTACTACAGCTACTGCTACTACTACTACTGCCACTACTACTGCTGCTGCTACTACTACTACTGGTACAATCGCTACTGCTACAACTGCATCACCTGCTACTACTACCACTCCCACTACAACTTCCCCGGCTACTACCACAACTTCTACTAATACTAATACATCCGCTACTGCTACTACTGCAACAATTATTACTATTGCTCCTACTCCTGCTAGTGCTACTACTGCTACTACTGCTACTACTGCTACTACAATCACTTCAACTAGTTCTGCTACTACTATGACTACCACTACTACTACGATTGCTACTACTACTACTACTGCAACTACTACTAATACTACTATAAATACAACTCCAATGGCTACCACTACTCCTATTAGTTCTAGTACTACTTCTGCTACTATTTTTATAACTGCTGCTATTAATACAACTACTTATGACACTACTACCACTACAACTACTACTATTGCTACTACTACTACTACAAGTACTACAATAAGAACTACTGTTGCTGCTACTGCTACTCCTACAGCTATTGCTACTACTATGACTACTACTATTGCGAATATTGTTGCTACAGTTACAACTTCTATTACAACTAGCACTCTCACTATTACTACTACTGCTACAACTACTATTGCAAATGCTACTACTACTACTACTACTACTACTGCAACTACGACAGCTACTACTGCTACTACCACTACAATTACTATTACAACTACTACTACATATACTGGTACTACAATTACTACTACTACTTCTTCTACTACTACTGCTACTGCTACTACTGCTACTACTACTACTATTATTACTACAACTACGACTACTAGTATTACTATAACCATTACTGCTACTACTACAACTACTACTACTCCTACTACTATTATTACTACTACTATTACTACTACTATTATTTCTATTACTACCATTATAACTACTACCACTTCCACTTCAATTGCAGCAATTACTACTACTGCTACTTCGGCTATGACTAGTACTATTACGACTACTACTAGTACTACTACTACTGCTGCTACTTCTACTACTACTGTTACTGCTATTACTACTACTTCTATTACTTCTATTATTATGACTACTGGTACTAATAGTACTATATCTATAACTACTCCTACAACTACAACAACAACAACAACAATTACTTTTCCTACTACTACTACTATTAGTACTGCTACTACTGCTATTACTACTACTACTGCTAGTACTTCTCTATGACTACTACTACTGCTACTGCAACCACTACTGATACTTCTGCTACTACTACTACTACCATAACTACTATTATTGCTACTACTGCTACTACTACTACTACTACTACTACTACTACTACTACTACTACTACTACTAAAGGTACTCTAACTACTGCTCATACTATAATAGCTACTGCTACTACTACTGCTACTACTAATACTCCTCCTCCTGCTACTACTACTACTGCTACTTTTGTTACTATTGCTAGTACTACGATTGCTGCTGCTGCTTCTACTACTAATGCTACTACTACTACTACAAATACTAGTACCGCTGCTATTACGGTAATGATAGCTACTACTACCACTACTACTACTGTTGCTACTACTACCATTACTACAATGGCTATTGCTGCTACTACTGCTACAACAACTACTACTACCACTACTAGGGCTACTACTGCTACTCCTACTACCACTACTGCTACTACTACAATAACTGCTACCACTACTTTAGCTACTGTCGCTACAACTTCTACGATGACTACTATTAATACTACTACTACTACTACTACTACTTCGTCTGCTACTACTTTTACTACTACTACTACTACCACCACTACTACTACTACTACTATCATCACTGCTACTCCTCCTACTACTACGATTCTACTATTACTACAACTACTGCTACTACTACTACTCTTACTACTGCTGCTGCTACTACTACTATAAATACTATCGCTACTACTATCGCTACTACTACTACTACTACTATTGCTATGACTGCTACTACTACTACAACTACTACAACTAAGATGGCTGCAACTATTGTGACTTCTAATACTGCTACTTCTGCTGTTGTTGCTGTTGCTACTAATGCGGCTACTACTACTTGTATTACTACTGCTATTATTGCTACCAATGCTACTGCTGCTACTACAACTTCAACTCTTTCTACGACCTCTACAAATACTACTGCTATTATTGCTACCAATGCTACTGCTGCTACTACAACTACTACTCTTTCTACTACCTCTACTAAAACTACTGTTATTACTACTATGACTACCACTGCTACTACAACTGCTGCTACTACTACTACTGCTACTAGTAGTACTTCTATTGCTGCTGCTGCTACTATTTCAACTACAACTAGTACTACTACTATTTTACTACAATTGCTACAACTGATACTTCTACTACCACTACTACTACTGCTAATACAATTCCTACAACTACTACTACAACGGCTACTACTGCTTCTGCGACTACTACCATTACTACTACTACTACTGCAACTGCTTCTACTACTACTACTAATATTGCTATTACTACTACTTCTACTACTAGTTATACTGCAATAATTACTACCACTACTACTACTATTAGTTTTCCTATAACAACAACAAGTACTACTTCTCCTACTAGAACTGCTACTGTCGCTTATACTACCTCTACAACTACTGCCACTGCAACTACTAGTACTACTACTACTACTACTTATACTACTACTGCTGCTACTACTACCGCTACTACTACTACTACCGCCACTGCTTCTACTTCTTGTACTTCTACAACAACTAATACTGCTTCTACTACTACTGCTACTACAGTTACCACGACTACAACTACTACTACAACAACAACTACTACTACTGCTACTGATGCTACTACTGATACTACTGCAATTATTGGAAATGTAACTACTACTACTACTACTACTACTACTGCTGCTACTAATAATCCAAATACTGCTACTACTACAAATACTACAACAACTACTACTGCTACTACTATAACTACTACTACTACTAGTGCTACCATTACTACCGATGCAACTACTGCTACTGCATCTGCAACTCTTACTACGGCTTCTACAACCACTACTACTACTATTAGTACTATAGCAACTTCCACTACTACTACCGCCTCTACTGCTACTACTATGATCATTACTAATAACACAATTGCTACTGCAACTACTGCTTCTGCTGCAACTATTTCTACTACCATTGCTACTGCTGCTATTACTATTACTGCTACAGTAGCTAATACTACAAGTATTACTTCGAGTACAGCGACAATTGCTACTGCATCTGCTGCTACTACTACTACAAATACTGATGCTACCACTGCTACTGTTGCTACTGCTACTACTATTACTACTACTGCAACTACTATTATTGTTGCTTCTGCTACCACTACTACTATTGTTGCTTCTATAGCAACTACTGGTACAACCACTATTACTACTACTATGACTCCTATTAGTACTACTACTGCTACTGCTATTGCTACTACAACTACTACTACTACTACTATTTCTGCTACTACGTCTACTACTGCCACTATTTTGGCAACTACCACTACTGCAACTAGTTCTGTTACTACTATTACTTCTACTACAGCAAGTACTACTACTGCTACAACTACTACTGCTGCTACTACAACTACTACTAGTCCTACTACTGCGACTTCTACTACTGCTGCTATTACTACCACTACTACTATTTCTTCCACTATTACTGTAGCTACTACTTCCACTACTACTGCTGCTACAACCCCTGCTACTACTGCTACTTTTCCTACTACTAGTAGTAGTACTACTTGTCCGACTATTATTCCTATTGCTACTACTACTACAACTACTATTCTGCCACTACTACTATCACAACTAGAACTACAATGACTACTACGACAACAACAACAACAACTACTACTATTAATGTTGCTTCCACCACTACTGCCACTACTGCTACTACTACTATAGCTACTACTACTTCTACTACTATTGCTGCTATTACAATAGTGATAAGTGCTACTACTGCTGCAGTTGCTGTTGCTACTGCCACTACAACTACTTATCCTACTACAACTACTACTACTACAACTACTGCTACAACTACTACTGCTGCTACTACTACTGCTCCAACTTCTGCTACTATTAGTACTGCTACTGCTACAACTACTACTGCTAATAGAACTCTACTACTACTACTACTGCTGCTTCTATGATTACTACTAATGAGGCTATTAAAATTTCTGCTACTATTGTTACTATTGCTACTACGACTGCAACTACAACTATGGCTACTACTACGACTTCTATTTCTACTACTACTGCTACTGTTTCTAGTATTACTATTACGACTTCTACTACTACTGCTACTACTACTTCTATGGCTCCAGCTACTACTGCTATAACTTCTACTACTACTAATACTGCTACTACATCTACTACTACTGCTACTGCTACTATTGCTGCTACTACTATCAAGCTACCTCTACTACCATTATACCTACTACTATTGCTGCTACAGTTACTATGACTACTACAACTGCTAACTTCTACTTCTACTACTACTACTACTTCTACTACTGCTGCTGCTACTACTGCAACTACTGCAACAACTGCTACTAGTACAACTAATGCAACAACTACTACTTCTGCTGCTGCTACTACTACTACTACTACTACTAGTACTACTACTAGTACTACCACTACTACTAGTACTACTACTACTGCTACTATTGCTATTGCTACTGCTGCTACTATAACTACTACAACTACTACCGCCAACACTACCACTACTGCCACTACTACTGTAGCTACTACTACTACTACGAATGCTACTACTACTACAACTACTGCTTCATCTACTATAATTGCTACTACCACTACAGTTTCCATGGCTACTACTATGATTACTAATAATACTAAGAATTTTGTTGTTGCTACAACTACAATAACTATTACTATTACTACTACTGCTGCCACAGTTACTACTACTACTACTACTACTATAATGACTTCTAAAAGTTCTGCTACTACTTTAGCTACTATAACAACTACTACTGGTACTACCACTAATACTACTACTGGTAAAGCTATAATTTCTACCTATACTATTACTACTACCGCTACTACTGCTTCCATTACTACTACTACTCCTCCTTCTACTATAGCTACTTCAGCCTTAATTACCACTATAACCACTATTACGCCTACTATTGCTCTACTACTGCTACTGCTTCTACTACCACCACTACTACTACTATTATTGCTACTACTACTACTACTACAGCTATTGCTACTATTACGACTAGTACTATGCCTAATATTGCTACTATTGCTACAACTGCAACTACAACTAGTACTTTTACTATTACCGCTACTATTAATACTACTGCTGTAGTTATCATTGCTACTACTACTGCTATGGCTTCCTCTACTACTACTACTACCACTATGACTACTGCTACTACCGCTAAAAATGCTGCTGTATCTGCTGCTACTATTGCTACTATGATTACTACTACGACTGCTAATACTGCTACTACCACAACTATTACTACTACTACTACTATTATTAGTGCTACCATTGTAACTAATACTACTATTACTACTATTAGTACTACTACTACTAATACTACTACTAAGACTACTTCTCCTACCACTACTACAGCTACTACAACAACTACTACCGCACTGCTAATGCTTATGCTGCAACTACTACTACTACTACCACCAATGCTTTTCCTACTACTACTATTGCTAATACTACTGCTACTACAACTACTACTTTCACTACTACTACTACTACAACTACTAATGCTACTACCATTGCTACTACTGCTGTTGCAATTTTTATTACTACTGTTGCTGCTATTACTGCTGCTATTGCTATTGCTACTACTTTTACTACTACTACTACTTCTTTGGCTACTTCTACTTGTATCACTAGTACTACTACTACTACTACTTTTAATACACCGATTAGTACTAGTACCACTACAACTACTACTACTACTAATTCTCCTACTATTGCTACTACTCCTACTACTGCTAATATTACTACTGATACAGTTATTACGGCTCCTGCTACTACGACTGCGTCCGACGACGTACGACACGGGGTACCGACTGACGAAGGCGAGGGCGACTTGGACGAAGCACCGCGACGACAGCGACAACGAGAACGGTGAGGCGGCGGGTGCTACGAGACCGACGATGACGAGGGGGACTACGACGACAACGGGACGACGACGCGACACGACCACGACGGCGACGACGATCGTAATACTACTACTACAGCCACTACAACTGCTAGTACTATAGCTACTGCTAGCTACTACTATTACTACTACTACTATTACTACTACTACTATTACGACTGCTACTATATTACTACTACAACAATAACTACTACTACTGCTACTACTACTATTACTACTACTACTGCCATTGCTACTACTTCTACTACTACTACTACTGCCGTTGCTACTACTAATGCTACTACTACTTCTAGTACTACAACTCTACTAAATACAACTATTACTACTGCTACAATTGCTACTGCTACCACTATTACTACTACAACTACTATTACTTCTACTACTGCTACTACTTCTACTGCTACTACTATTATTATTGTTGTTGTTGCTGCTACTCCTACTACTACTACTACTACTATGGTGGCTACAACCACTGCTACTACTACAACTTCTGCTACTACAACTACTACTACTACTGGTACTACTACATCTTCTACTGCTGCTATTGCTACTACTATGCGGTAACTACTACTACTACTAATACTTGAACTACTACTCTTTTTGCTACTACTACTACAACTTCTGCTGTTACTACTACCGCTAGTACTACCACTTCTTATACTACTACTAATACTGCAACTACTACCACTTCTTCTACTACTACTACCACAATTACAGCTGCTACTACTACTACACCTATTACTACTACTATATCAACTACTACTTCTATTATTACTACTGCTACTCCTCTTGTTACTATAACTACTGTTACTGCTACTCCTCCTATTACTACAACTACTACTACTGCTACTGCTACTACTACTACTATTACTACTACTACTACTACTACTACTACTGCTACTGCTACTACTACTACTACTATTATTACTACTACTACCGCTACTACTACTACAACTACTTCTATTACTACTACTATCGCTACCATTGTAACTTCTGCAATGGCTGCTGCTACTACTACTACTACTACTACTACTACTTCTATAGCTTCCACTGCTACGACTACTGTTACTACTAAGACTAATACTTTCGCTACTGCTACTATTGCAACAACTGTTACGATTACTACTGCTGCTACTGCTACTACTACTACTATGACTACAACTAGTACTCCTAGTACTACTAATACTACTAATACTACAAATACTACTAATACTACAAATACTACTAACAGTTGCAGCAACAGCAGCAATAGTAGTACTAGTCAAAGGAGTAACAGTGTAGTAGCAGTAGCATTAGGAGGAGTAGTAGTATTAGCAGCCACTGTAGTAGTAATAGTAGTACTAATAGCAATAGCAGCAGTAATAACAATAGGAGTAGTGGTAGTAGCAAAAGTAGTAGTAGTAGCAAGAGTTATAGTAGTAGAACAAGCCATCGTAGAAGTAGTGGTAGTTGTAGTCATTGTAGCAGCAGTGGTAGTAAGAGGAGGAGAAGACATAGTAGTACCAATAGTAGTAGTAGTTGTATTAGTTGTAGTAGTAGTAGTTGGAGTAGTAGTAGAAGTACCGACAGTAGTAGCGATAGTATTAGTAGTATAAGCAAAAGTGGTAGTAGTAGTAGTAGCACTAGTAGTAGCAGCAGCTATGGTGGTAGTTGTAGTAGTGGTTGTTATAGTAGTCATAGTAGTGGTCATAGTAGTAGTTGTAGCGGTAGTAGTAGTAGCCGAAGTGGCAGTAGTAGTGGTTGAAGTAGTCGTAGCAGAACTTGTAGTAGCAACAATAGTAGGAGAAGTAGTAGTAGAAGAAGTAGTAGCAGTAGTCCTCATTGTAGTAGTAGTTGTAGTAGCAATACTAGTTCAAGAAGTAGTAGTTGTTGTGACCGTAGTATTCGTAGGAGTGGCAGTAGTAGTAGGAGCCGAAGTTGTAGCTGTAGTAATAGTAGTAGGAGGAGTAATAGTTAGAGTAGAAATAGTAGCTATAGTAGCAATAGTATTTTTAGTAGTAGTAGTAGTATTAGAAGTAGT
This sequence comes from Trichopus zeylanicus subsp. travancoricus, assembly GCA_005019695.1. Taxonomy (NCBI): domain Eukaryota; kingdom Viridiplantae; phylum Streptophyta; class Magnoliopsida; order Dioscoreales; family Dioscoreaceae; genus Trichopus; species Trichopus zeylanicus. Next base: position 99,584 of record RXID01022278.1, on the reverse strand, counting down.
AACAATAATAGTGGCACTAGCAGTTGTAGTAGGAATTGTTTTAACCGTAGTAGTAGTTGCGGCAACAACAGCAGTAGTAGTAGTGTAGTAGTAGTAATAGTAGTAGTAGTAGCAATAGTAGTTGTTCTAGTAACAATAGTAGTAGCAGTAGTAGTAGTCATTGTAACACTTGTAGTAGTAGTTGTAATAGTATTAGTAGTAATTATGGAAGTAGTAGCATAAGTAGTAGTAGTAGAAGCAGTATTAGCAGTATTAGTAGTAGTAATAGTAGTAGGAGTGACAGTAGTATAAGCAAGGGTAGCAGTAGTTCCAGTAGAGGCAGCAGCAGCGTTAGTAGAAGTAGTAGTAGTAGCAGTTGCAGCTGTTACAGCAGCAGCAGTAGTAGTAGCAGTATTTGATGTTCTAGCAAGTATACTATTAGGAGTAGAAGTAGTTCTAGCCATAGAAGTATTTGTAGCCGTAGAAGTAATCGGAGAAGTAGTAGTACTACGACAACTACTACTAACAGTAATAGTAGTAGTAGTAGTAGTACTACTACTATTACTATTAGTAGTAGTTGTCGTAGTAGTAGAAGTAGTAATAGGAGTTGTAGTAGTAGCAGTCATAGTTGTAGTAGTAGTAGTAGTCATAGTAGTAGCAGTAGTTGTAGTTGTAGTAGTAGTAGTGGTTATAGTAGTAGTACTAGTAGTAGTTGTTGTTGTAAAAGTAGTAGTAGTAGTAATAGTAGTTGAAGTAGAAGTAGAAGCATTAGTAGGAGCAATTGTTGTAATAGTAGTAGCAGTGGAAGAAATAATTTTAGTAGTTGCAGCAGTAATAGTAATAGTACTAGCTGTAGCAGCAGCAGCAGTAGTAGTGGTAGCAAGAGTTATAGTAGTAGTAGCAAGTGTTGTAGTAGTAGAAGTAGCCATACTAGAAGTAGTAGTAGCTATAGTCATTCTAGCAGTAGTGGTAGTAGGAGGACGAGAAGACGTACTAGTAGCAGTATTAGTAGTAGTAATCGTAGTTGGAGTAGTAATAGTCGCAACAGTAGTAGTAGTAGTTGAAGTAGTAATAGTCACAATAGTAGTAGCTGTAGTTGCAGTGTTAGCAGCAGCAGTAGTAGTATTAGCAGTACTTGTCATAGTAGCAGTAGTAGTATTAGGAGTAGTTTTAGTAGTAGTTGTTGCAACAAAAGTAGCAGTAGTAGTAGTAAAAGTAGTTGTAGTAGCTGTAGGAGTAGAAGTCATAGTAGCAATAATCGTGGTATTAGGAGAGGTAGTAGTAGCAGTAGTAGAAGTAGCCTATGTAGCAGCAGTAGCAGCAATAGAAATAGTAGTATTAGTAGAAATAGTAGTAGCAGTAGTAGTTGTTGTAGTGGTAGCAGCAAGAGTAGTAGTAGGTGAAGTAGCAGTAGTAGTAGCAGTGGTATTAGTTGTAGTAGTAGCAGTAGTATTAGTAGTAGCAGTAGTTGTAGTAACTACAGCAGTAGAAGCATGAGTAGCTACATTAGTTGTAATAGTAGTAGTAGCAGTAGCAATAGTAACTGTAGTGGTAGTAGTAGTAGTAATAGTGTTAGTAGTTGCAGTAGTAGTTGTTGTAGTATGAGCAGCAGTAGTAGCAGTAAAAGCAGGAGCTGTGTAGTAGAAGTAGAAGTAGTAGCAATAGTAGTAGTAGAAGGAGAAGTCACGGCAGTAGTAGTACTGGTAGCAACAACAACAATAATAACAGTGGTAGTAGTTGTTCTAGCAGCAGCAGGAGTAGCTACAATAGCAGTAGTAGTGTTAGTAAGAGTATTAGTAGTAGTATTAGTAGCCATAGGACCAATAGTAGTAGTAGTAGTAGCATTAGTAGCAGTTGTTGTTGTTGTGGTTATTTCAGTAGTAGTAGGAGTACAAGCAAGAATAGTTGCAGGAGCACTAGTTGTAGTAGTAGTTGTTATAGTACACAGTAGTAGTAGTAGTAGTAGCAACAACAACAAGAACAATAACAACAGCAATAGTAGCATTTGAAGTAGTAGCAACTATAGTAGTAGCAAGTAGTAGTAGCAATTGTAGTAGCAGTAGTAGTAGTTGTTGTTGTTTTAGTACTAGTAGTTGTAGCGGTACTTGTAATAGAAGTAGTAGCAGCAGTAATAGTAATAGTAATAGCAGTAGTAGTATTAGCAGTAGTAGGAGTTCCAGTAGTATTTTTAGTAGGAGAAGTAGAAGGAGTTGCAGTATTAGTAGCAGCAGCAACAATAACAACAGTAGTCATAGTTGTAGTTGTAATAGCATTAGTAGTAGTGGTAGCAGCAGTAGTATCAGCACCAATAGCAGTAATAGTAGCAATAGTAGTAGTAGTCATATTAGCTGTATTAATAGCAGCAGCAGCAGTAGCGGTAGCCATAGTAGTGGTAGTAGAAGCTGTAATTATTGCAATAGTCGTAGCTGTTGTTGTAGCAGTCGCAGCCACAGTGGTTGTAGTTGTTGGAGTACAAGTAGTAATAATAGTGGTTGTAGTCATTGTATTACTAGCACTATTTGTAGTAGTAGGAGTAGTAGTAGTCATAGTAGTAATAGTAGTAGTAGTAGTAGCTACTGTTGCAGTAGATGCAATATTAGTAGTAGTAGTGTTAGTAGTTGTAGTTGTAGTAGTAGAAGTAGAAGTAGCAGAAATAGTAGCAGTAGTTATTGTTGTTCTTGTTGCAATAGTCATAGTAGTAGTCATGGTGGTAATAGGAGTAGTAATAGTAGAAGTAGTAGCAGAAGGAGAAGTAGTAGTAATAGTAGCAGAAGTAGTTGTGATAGTAGTAGTAGTAGTAGTGGTAGTAGTAGTAGTACTAGTAGTAGTAATTGATGCAAAAGGAGTAGGAGTAGTGGTAGCAATCAGTGTAGGAGAATGAGTGGTAGTAGGGGTAGTAGTAGCAGTAGTAGCAGCAAGATTAGTGGTTGTAGTAATGATAGGGGCAACAACAGTAGTAGTAGTAGCAATAGTAGTAGCAGTAGCAGTAGTCATTGTAGCTGTAATGATAGTAGTAGTAAAACTAGTAGATATAGTAGCAGTGGCTGTAGCAAAAGTAGCAGTAGTTGGAGAAGTAGTAGAAGTAGAAGTAGTAGTGGTAGTTGTCATAGAAGTTGTAGCAATAGTAGCAATAGTAGTAGGAGTGGTAGGAGTACTAGCAATAGAAGTAGCAATAAAAGTAGTAGAAGTAGTAGTGGAAGTAGTAGTAGAAGTAGTCGTAGTAGTAGTAATATAATTTGTATGAGTAGTAATAGTATTAGTAATAGTAGTATTGTAGTGATAGTAAGAGTTGTAGCAGTATTTTTAGTACTAAAAGTTGTAGTAGTAGTCGTATTAGTAGTAGTAGTTGTAGTAGTATGAGTAGTAGTGGAAGTGGCCATTGTAGCCGGAGTTGCAGTAGTTGCACTAATTATAGTAGTAGCAGTAGTAGGAGTACTAGTAGAAGTAGCAGCAGCAGTACTTATAGCAGAAGTAGTACATGTAGTGGTTGTAGTACCAGTAGCAATAGTAGTTGTAGTTGTATTAGGAGTAGAAGAACTATAATAGTAGTGGCAGTAGTAGCTGTAGTAGTTGTAGTAGTAGTAATAGTGGTAGTAGTAATACCAGTAGTAAAAGCAATAGTAGCAGTAGTAGGAGAAGTAGTAGAAATTGTAGTAGCAGTAGTAGAAGTAGTAGTAGTATTACTACTAGTAGTAGCAGCAGAAGTAGTCATTGTAGTAGTAGCAGAAGTAGTAGTAGCTATAGTAGTAGTTGTAGGAGAAGTAGTAGTAGTAGTAGCAGCAACGACAATAGTAGTACTAGTTGTAGCAGCAGCAGCAGCAGTAGAAGTAGTAGCAGCAGTCGCTGTGGTAGTAATAGCGGTAGTGGTAGTAGCCGTGTTAGTAGTAGCAATAGCAGAAGCAGTGGTAGCAGCAGCAGCAGCAGCAGTAGTAGTAGTTATAGTAAGTAGCAATAGGAGAAGAAGTCGTAGTAACAGTTGTAATAGTAGCAATAGCAGTAGCAGCAAAAGCTGTAGTAGTAGCAATAGCAATAGTAGTAGTGGTTTCAGTACTACTTGTAGCAGTAGTCATAGTAGTAATAGTTGTTGTTGCTTTTGTTGCTGTTGTTGTAGTAGTGGCAGTAGTGGCAGTAGTTGGAGCAATAGGTGTGGGAGATGGAATAGTAGTAGTAGTAGTAGTGGCAATAGTAGTAGTTGTAGGAGTGGGAATAGTCATAGTAGTTGTAGTAGCAGGAGTAGTGGTAGCTATTGTAAAAGTCATAGTAGTAGTAGTATTAGTAGTAGGGGTAGTAGTAGTTGTTATTGTAGTTGTAGAAGTAGTAGGCATTGTGATACTAATAATAAGAGTAGTAGTTGTAGTAGTTGCGATAGTAGTAGCCAGAGTAGTAGTAGTAGTAGTAGAAGTAGTCATTATAGTAGTAGTCATAGTAATATTTGTACTAGTAGCAACAGTAGTAGGAGTATTACCTATAGTAGTAGTAGTAGTAGTAGCAGCAATTATAATATAGTAGAAGTAGTACTAATAGTAGTAGCACAAATAGTAGTAGTAGTAATAGTTGTAGTAATAGTAATTGTAGAAGTAGTAGTTGGTGTACCAGTAGTAGTAGCAGTAGTGGTAGTAGTAGTACTAGTAGTAGCTATAGTAGTAGGAGTAGTTGTTGTGGTAGTAGTACTAGTACTAGTACTAGTAGTAGTAGCAGAAGTATTAGTAGTAGGAGGAGTAGTAGTAGTAGTAGTAGTAGTCATTGTAGTAGTAGTAGTAGTAGTAATAGAAGAAGTAGTAGTAGTAGTTGTTGTTGTATTAGGTATAGGAGTAGTAGTAGTAACTGTAACAGTAGTAGCGGTAGTACAAGTAGTAGTAGCAGAAGTCATAGCAACAACAATAGTAGAAGTAGTAGTTATTGTTGTAATAATAGTAGTAGTAGCAGTAGCAATAGCAGTAGTAGTAATAGTTTCAAAAGTAGCAGCAGTAGTAGCAGTTATAGAAGTAGTAGTAATAGTAGTAGTAGTAGTAGTAGTAGTAGTAGTAGTAGTAGTAGTAGTAGTAGTAATAGAAGTAGAAGTAGTAGTAGTAGTTATAGTAGTTGTTGTTGTAATAGCAGCAGTAGTAGTAAAAGTAGGAGAAGTAGTAATAGGAGTAGTAGGAGTGGTAACACGAGCAGTAGTAGTAATAGGAGGAGGAGGAAGAGGAGGGGGAGGAGGAGGAGTAGTAGTAGTAGTTGCAATAGTAGTAAAGTAGCAGTAGCAGCAGTAGTAGTTGTAGTAGTAGTAGTAAGGGTAGCAGTAGAAGTAGTAGTAGCAGCAGCAGTAGTAGTTGGAGTAGTAGTAGTAGTAGTAGTAGTTGCAGCAGAAGTAGTAGTACCAGTAGCAGTAGAGGTTGTAGAAGGAGTAGTAGGAGGAGTAGGTGTAGGAGTAGGAGTAGTAGTTGGATCCGTGGTAGTAGTAGTAGGAGTAATAGTAGTAGTAGGAGGTGTAGTGGTAGGAGTAGCAACAAAAGTAGTAGTAGTTGTCGCATAAATAGTAAAGGTAGTAGGAGTAGTAGTAGTAGTTATAGTAATAGGAGTATCAATAGTAGTAGAAGTAGTAGTTATTGTTGTTGTTGTGGTAGTAGTACTTGTGGTAGGAGAAGTAGTAGTAGGAGTAGCAGTTGGAGTAGGATTTGGAGTAGAGGTTCTTGTAGTAGTAATACTAGTAGTAGCAGAAGTGGTCGTAGTAGTAGCAATAGTAGCAGTATTAGTAGTAGTAGTTGTATTAGTAATAATAGTAGTAGAAGTGGTAGAGGTTGGAGCAGTATTAGTCGTCATAGCAATAGCCGTAGCAACAGTAGTAGTAGTAGCAATAGGAGTAGTATAGTCGTCATAGCAATAGCAGCAGCTGCAGTAGTAGTAGTAGCAATAGGAGTAGTTGTAGAAGTAGTAGTTTTTGCCATAGGAGCAGTATTCATAGTACTAGTAGTAGGAGTAGTTGTAGCAGTAGTGGTTGTAGAAGTAGTAGTAGTACCAGTAGTTGTAGTAGTAGTACTAGTACTAGTAGTAGAAATAGGAGTAGCTATAGAAGTAGTAGTTTTAGACGTAGGAGTAGTAGTCGTAGTAGGAGGAGGAGGAGTAGTAGTAGCAGCAATAGGAGTAGTAGTCATAGTAGTAGTTGTTGTTGTGGTAGTATTAGTAGTTGTAATAGTTGTAGTTGTTGTAGTAGCAATGCTACTAGTAGTAGTGGTACTAGTAGTGGTAGTCGTAGTAGTAGGAGAAGTAGTAGTGATAGTAGTAGTAGTTGTAGTAGTAGCAGTAGTAATATAAGTAGTCGCAGCAGTAGTAGGAGTAGTAATAGTAGTAGTAGGAGAAGTAGTTGGAGTAGTAGTATTAGTAGCAGTAGCTGGATCAGCAGCAGCAACACCAGTAGTTATTATAGTAGTATCAGTTGTAGGAGAAGCAGTAGTGTAGTAATAGCCGCACAGTACAAATAGTAGTTGTAACAGTCACAGTAGTAGTAGTAGTAGTTTTAGTAGTAGTCGTATTAGTAGTAACAGCAGCAACAATAGCGATAGTAGTTGTAGTAGTACTAATAGTAGTACTAGTAGTAGTAGGAGAAGTAATAGTAGCAATAGTGGTAGCAATAGTATTAGTAGAAGTAGAAGTAGTAGCCATAGCAGCAGTAGTAGCTATAGTTGTAGTAGTGGTAGTAGTACTAACAGTAGTTGTTATAGTAGTAATACTAGTAGAAGTAGCAGTAGTACTAGTAATAGGAGTAGTAGTAGTGATAGGAGTAGTAGTAGTGATAGGAGTAGTAGTAGTGATAGTAGTAGTAGTAGCAACAACATCAGTAGTAGCAGTGGTAGTAGTAGAAGTAGTACTAGCAGGAGTTATAGTAGTAGCAGAAGCAGCAATAGAAGTAGAGGTAGTTGTAATCGCAGTGGTAGCAGAAGTAGAAGTATTAGTAATAATAGTAGTAGTAGTAGTAGTAGAAGAAGAAGAAGAAGTAGTATTTGTAGTAACAATAGTAGTAGCAGTAGCAGCTGTCATTGTAGCAGCAGCAATTGGAGTAGAAGAGGTAGTAGAAGAAGTAATAGTAGTAGTAGTAGTAATAGATGGAGTAGTAGTAGCAGTATTAGTAGTAGTAGTAGTAGTTGGAGCAGAATTCGTAGCAGCAGTGGTACTAGTAGTTGCTGTAGTAGCTGTAGCAGTAGCAGTAGTAGTTGTAGTTGCTGCTATTGCATCAGAAGCAGTAGCAATATTTGTAGTAGTAGTAGTAGTATTAGCAGTTGTTGCCTTAGTAGCAGTAGTAATATAAGCAATAGTATTAGAAGTAATAGCAATAGAAGTAATCGGAGTAGTAGTAGTAGAAGTAGTAGTACAAATAGTAGTAGTTGGAGTAGTAGTAGTTGTAGTAGTAGAATTAGTAGTAGCAGACGTAGTAGTTGTAGTAGTCGTAGTAGAAGTAGCTATAGTAATAGAAGTTGTATTAATAGAAGTTGTACTAGTAGTAATGTAGTAGTGGTCTTAGTTGTAGTAGTAGTAGCAGCAATAGTAGTAATACCAGTCAAAGTAGTTGCAGTAGTAGTAGTAGTAGTAATAGTAGTAGTAATTGTTGTAGTAGTGGTAGGAGCGGTAGTAGCAGTAGGAGTAGTCGTGATAGTAGTAGTAGTAGCTAGAGTAGGAGTATAGTAATAGTAGTAGTATTAGTAGTAGTAGTATTTGTAGTGTAGTAGTAGCAATAGTAGTTGGAGTGGTAGTCATAGAAGTCGTGGGAGTATTTGGAGTCGTAGTAGTGATAGGAGTGGTAATAGGAGTAGTAGTAGTACGAGTGTTGGTATTAGAGTAGTAGTAGTAGTAGTAGTATGAGTGTTGGTGTTAGAGTAGTAGTAGTTGTAGTATGAGTGCTAGTATTAGTAGTAGTAGTAGTAGTAGTACTTCCAGTAGTAGTAGGAGTAGTAATAGTAACAACTGTACTAGTAGAAGAAGTAGTTGTAGTAGTGGTAGCTGTTGTAGTAGTAGGAGTAGTTGTTGTTGTTGTGGTAGTAGCAGTAGTAGTAGTAGCAATATTAGTATTAGGAGTTGGAATAGAAGTGGTAGTTGCTATTGTAGTAGTAGGAGGAGGAGTAGTAGTTGTAATAGTTGGAGTTGGAGTAGGAGTAGTAGTAGGAGTAGTAGTAGGGGTAGAAGTTGTTGTTATTGTTGCATTAGAATTAGTGGAAAAAGTACTAGTTGCAGTAGGAGTAGTAGTAGTAGTAGCAATTGTACTAGTTGTAGAAGTAGTTGTAGAAGTAATAGTAGTGGTAGTAGAATTAGTAGTTGTAGTAGTAGTAGTAGCTGTAGTAATAGTAGTAGTAGTAGTTGTTGTAGTAGTACTAGTAGTTATTATTTTTGTCATTGTTGTTGTTGTTGTTGCTGTAGTAGTAGTAGCATTAGTAGTAGTAGTAGTAGTAGAAGTCGTGATAGTAGTACAACTAGTAGTAGTTGTTGTAGTAGTTGTAGGAGTAGTAGTAGGACTTGTTGCTGTCGTAGTAGTGGTAATAGTAGCAACAGTAGCAGTAGTTGTAGTAGTAGTACTAGTAGCAGTTGTTGCAGGAGGAGTTGGACTAGGAGTAGTTATAAGAGTAGTAGTAGTTGAAGTAGGGGCAGTAGTAGTAGGGGGAGTTGTAGTAGCAATAGTAGTACTATAGGAGGAGTAGTAGTAGTAGCAATAGTGGGAGTGGGAGTTGGAAGAGTAGTTGTAGTAGTAGAAGTAATAGTAGTAGTAGTAGTTGTTGTTGTTGTTGTAGTAATAGTAGTAGTAGTAGCAGAAGTAGGAGTAGGAGTAGGAGTAGTAGTAGTAGTAGTAGTAGTATTAGGGGTTGTAGTATAAGTGTTCTTATTAGCAATAGTAGTAGTAGTAGGAGGAGAAGATGTAGTTGTACGAGTAGTAGTAGTAGTAGTAGTAGTAATAGTAGGAATAGTATTAGTGTTAGTTGGAGCTGTAGTAGGTGCAGTAGCAGGAGTTTTAGTAGTTGGAGTAGTGGTAGCAGTAGTAGTGGTAGTAGTAATGGTAGTAGTGTCAGAAGTAGTAGTAGTAGTAGGAGGAGGAGGAGGAGTAGGAGTTGGAGTAGGAGTAGTAGTAATTGTTCTAGTAGGAGAAGGAGTAGGCGTAATAGTAGTAGTAGTAGTAGTAGTAGCAGTAGTAGCAGTAGTAGTAGCAGCAACAACAACAACAACAACAGCAGGAGTTGGAGGAGGAGCAGTAGTAGTAGCAATACTAGGAGTAGGAGTACTACTAGTAGTAGCAGCAGCAATAGTAGTAGTAGTAGTAGTAGCAGCAGTAGCAGTAGTAGTTGTAGTTGTAGTAGTAGTTGGAGTTGGAGCAGGAGTTGGAATAGTAGTAGTGATAGTAGTAGTGGTTCTTGTAGTAGTAGTAGTAGGAGTAGTAGTAGCATAAGTAATAGTAATATTAGTTGTACAAGTTGTACTAGTAGCAGCAGCAGCAATAGTAGCAGTCGTAGTTGTAGTAGTCGTAGCAATAGTACTTGTAACAGTAGTAGCAGTTGTTGTTGTTATTGGAGCCGAAGTAGTAGTTGTAATACAAGCAGCAGCATCTATAGTAGTAGTCGTTCTTGGAGTAGTGGTAATAGTAGGGGTAGTAGTTGTAGTAATAGTAGTAGTAGTAGTAGTAGTTGTAGTAGTAGTAGTAGTGGGAGTAGTAGTAGTAATAGTTGTAGTCATAGTAGTAGGAGTAGTAAGAGCAGTATTAGTAGTATAGTAATAGTGGTAGTAGTAGTAGCAGCAGCAGCAGCAGTAATAGTAGTATTAGTAGTAGTAGTAATAGGAGTAGTAGTAGCATATTAGTAGCAATAGTAGTAGTAGTAGTTCAAATAATAGTTATTGTTGTTGTTGTAGTAGTAGTACTAATAGTAGTAGTAGCGGCAGCAGTAGCAGTAGTAGTAGTAGTCGCAGCAACAATTGATGTAGCAGTAGAAGTAGTAGTACTAGTAGTAATAGATGTAGTCGTATTAGTAGTAGTAGTAGTCATAGTAGTAGTGGTAGTAGTAGTGGTAGTGTTAGTGTTGAAAGTAGTAGCACCAGTATTAGGAGTTGAAGTGGTAGCAATTATATGAGTAATAGAAGGAGTAGTAGGAGTAGTAGGAGTTGTACTAGTCGAATTAGTATTAGTAGTGGTAGGAGTAGTAGGAGTAGTAGTAGTAGAATTAGTATTAGTAGTGGTAGGAGCAACAACAACAACAACAGTGGGACTTGTAAAAGTTATAGTAGAAGTTGTAATAGTGGTAGTAGTAGTAGCAGAAGTAGTGGTAGTAGTAACAGTAGTAGTGGTAGTTGTTGTTGTTGTCAAAGTAGTGGTAGGAGTAGAAGTAGCAGTTGTTGTTGTTGTAGTAGAAGTAGTAGTAGTAGTAGCTGTTGTAATAGTACTAATAGTGGCTGTAGTTGTTGGAGGAGTTGGAGTAGGAGTTGTGATAGGTGCAGTGGTAGTTGGAGTGGGGGCAGTAGTAGTAGTGGGGGTCGTAGTAGTAGTAATAGTAGTAGTATTCATAGCAGGAGTAGTAGTTGCAGTAGTGGAAGTTGTAGTATTTGTAGCAGTTGTACTAGTAGTAATATAGTAGTAGTAGTCTTAGTTGTTGTTGTAGCAGTAGCAATAGTTGTAGTAGTAGCCAAAGTAGCAGTAGTAGTAGTTGTTGTTGTAATAGTAGTAGTAGTAGTAGTAGTAGTATTAGTAGTAGTCATAGTAGAAGTAGTTGTTGTAGCAGCTGTTGCAGTAGTTGTAGTAGTAGGAGCAGTAGTAGTAGTAGGAGTAGTCGTAATAGTAGTAGCTACAGGAGTAGTAGTAGAAGTAGTAGTAGTAGTAGTAGTAGTAGTAGTAGTAGTACGAGTGTAGCAGTGGTAGTAGTAGTTGGTGTAGTTGTCATAGAAGTCAAAGGAGTGTTTGGAGTTGTAGTAGTAATTGGAGTAGTAGTGGTAGTAGTAGTAGTAGTAGTAGTAGTAGTAGTAGTAGTAGTAGTAGTAGTAGTAGTAGTAGTAGTAGTAGTAGTATGAGTGTTTGTATTAGTAGTAGTTGTAGTACTATTAGTAGTATTAATTGTAGTAGTCGTAGTAGTACCAGTACTAATATGAGTAGTAATAGTAGCAATTGTACTAGTAGAAGTAGTAGTAGTAGTAGTAGTAGTAGTAGTAGTTGAAGTAGTAGCAATAGTTATTGTTATCGTGGTAGTAGCAGAAGTCGCAGCAACAATATTAGAAGTCAGGGTTGGAGTAGTTGTGGTAGTTGGTGTAGTAGTAGCAATATTAGGAGTTGTTGTATTAGCAATAGGTGCAGAAGTAGGAGTAGTAGCAGGAGTGGTAGAATAAGTTGGTGTAAAAGTAGGTCTAGTAGTTGGAATTGTAGTAGTCGTTGTTGTTGTGTTAGTGTTAGTAGTATAATTACCAAGTGCAGTAGGAGTAGTAGTAGTAGCAGTTGTATTATGAGTTGGTGTTGGCTGTGGTGGTAGTTGCAATAGTAGTAGTAATAACAATAGTAAGAGCAGTAGTTGGAGTTGTAGTAGTTGTAGTAGTAATAGTAGTAGAAGTACTTGTAGCAATCGTAGTAGTAATGTTAGTAGTAGTAGTAGTAGTAGTAGTAGTAGTAGCGGTTGTAGTAGTTGTTGTTGTAATAGCAACAATAGAAGTAGTAGTAGTAGTAGTAGTAGTAGTAGTAGTACTAGTAGTAATAGTAGTAGTAGCAGAAGTTGTAGCAGAAATTGTATTAGTAGTAGTAGCGGTTGCAGTAGTTGTTGTAGTAGTAGTAGTAGTAGTAGTACTACTACTACTAGTAGTAGTAGTACTAGTACTAGTAGTAATAGTAGTAGTAGTTATTGTAGTAGTTGTAGTAATAGTGGTAGTCGTAGTAGTGGGAGGAGGTGTCGGAGTGGTAGTAGTAGTAGTAGTAAATGTTGTAGCCACAACATCCGCAGCAATAGTAGTTGTTGTTATAGAAGTAGTAGTCTTTGTAATAGTAGTCATAGTAATAGTAGTAGTACTTGGAGTTGCGGATGTAGCACTTGTAGCAGTCGTAGTAGTAGTAATAGTTGTTGTTGTTATAGTAGTGCTAGGAGTTGCAGTTGTAGCAATAGCAGTAGTTGTTGTTGTTGTAGTAGTAGCAGTAGTAGCAGTAGTGGTGGTAGTTGCAGTAGCAGTAGTAGTAGTAGTAGTAGTAGTAGTACTAGCACTAGTAGTAGTAGTAGTAGTCATAGTAGTTGAAGTTGTTGTAATAGTAGTTCTAGTAGTTGTTGTACAAATAGTAGTAGTAGTAGTAGTTGTGTGTTGTGTTGTCGTAAGTAAGTAAAGATAGTAGTAGTAATAGGAGTAGGGGTAGGATTAGGGGTAGTAGTAGGAGCGGTAGTAGTAGTAATAGTAGTTGTGGAAGTAGCGGTAGTAGGAGGCGGAGGAGTAGTTGGAGTAGCAGTAGAAGTAGTTGTAGTGGTAGTAATAATACTTCTAAGTAGTAGTAGTAGTAGTAGAAGCATTAGTTGCAATAGATGTAGTAATAGTAGTAGTAGTACTAAAATTTGTTGTAGTAGTCATAGTAGTAGTATTTGTAGCAATAGGTGTGGTAGTAGTAGTACTAGTAGTAGCAACAGCAGTAATAGTTGTTGTAGCGGTAGTAGTTGTGGCATTAGTACTGGTAGCAGTAGTAGTAGTAGCAATAGTACTACTACTACTAGTAGTAGTTGGAGAAGTAGGAGTAGTAGTTGCAGCAGCAGCAGTAGTTGGAGTAGAAGTAGTAGCAGTTGTAGTAGTAGAAAAAACAGTAGCAGTAATACTAGTAGTAGTAGTGGTAGTCATGGTAGTAGTAGTTGCAGGAGTAGTAGTTGTATTACTAGTAGTAATAGCTGTAGAAATAGTGGTAGTAATAGTAGGTGTTTTAGGTGTTGTAGTAGTAGTAGTAGCAGTATTAGCAGCTACAGCAGTCGTAATAGTAATAGTAGTAGTAGTAGCAGTCATAGTAGTACTTGTAGTAGTAGTAGGAGTAGTAGTATAGCTGTAGTCAAAGATGTAGTAGTAGCAGTTGTTGTAGTAACAGCAGTAGTAGCAGTAGTGGTAGTCATGGGAGTAGTAGTTGCAGGAGTAGTTGTAGTGTTAGCATTATGAATAGTAGCAGTAGCAGCAACAGCAACAGTAGTAGAAGCAGTAGTAGTTGTAGTAGTAGTAGTAGTAGTTGTTGTTGTTGTTGTAGTAGTTGTAGTATTACTAGTAGAAATTATAGCAGTTGTTGTAGTAGTAGTAGTACTAGCAGTGGTAGTTGTAGTACCAATAGCTGTAGTAGTAGTAGTAGTTGTTGTTGTTGTTGTACTAGTAGTAGCAGTATTAATAGTAGTAGTAGTAGCAGTTGGTGCAGTCGTTGTTGTAGCCATAGTAGTAGTAGCACCATGAGTGGTAATAGTATTAGGTGTTGTAGTCATAGTAGTTGTAGTAGCAACAACAACAGTAGCAGTAGTAGAAGAAGTAGTAGTGGTAGGTATGGTAGTTGTAGTATTAGTAGTCGTATTAGTAGTAGTAGTAGTAGTAGTAGTAGTAGGTTTAGCAGAAGGTGTAGGATTAGTAGTTGTAGTTCTTGTAGTAGTAATTGTGGTAGTAGTAGTTGTTGTTATTGTTGTTGTTGTAGTATTAGTAGTAGCAGTAGGAGTAGTCATAGTAGTAGTCATTATAGTAGTAGTAGCAGTAGAAGTGGTAGCGATCGTAATTGTAATAGTCGTAGTAGTAGTGGTAGTAGTAGTCGAAGTAGTAGTTGTAGTAGTAGTTGTTGTTGTAATAGTAGTAGTAGTAGCAGTAGTAGGAGTAGTAGTAGTAGTAGTTGTTGTAGTTGTAGTAGTAGAAGTACTAGTAGTAGTAGGAGTATTTGTAGCAGCAGTAATAGGAGTAGTAGTATTTCTAGTAGCAAAAGTAATAGTAGGTGTTGTTTTAGGAGTAGGAGTTGGTATATGAGTAGTAGTAGTAGCAGTCGTACTAGTAGTAGTAGTTGTTGTGGTAGTAGTTGTGGTAGTAGTAGTAGGAGGAGGAGGAGGAGGAGTAGTAGTAGTGGTGGTAGTAGTAGTATTAGTAGTAGTGGTAGGAGTAGTAGTAGTATTAGTAGTCTTAGTAATAGTAGTAGTTGTAGAAGTAGTAGTAGTAGTAGTAATAGTAGTAGTAGTAGTAGTAGTAATAGCAGTTGTCATAGTAGCACTAGTAATAGTAGCAGTAGTGGTAGCAGCTGTAGTGGTAGTAGCAGTAGTGGTAGCAGCAGTAGCAGTAGGAGTAGTAGTTGTAGTTGTTGTAGTAGTAGTAGTAATAGTCGGAGAAGCAGTACTAGCAACAGTAGTAGTAATAGAAGTTGTAATAGTAGTAGTACTTGTAGTAGTACTAGTAGTAATAGTAGTATTTGTAGTAATAGGTGTAGTAGTTGTAAAACTTGGAGTAGCAGCAGTAGTTGTAGTACAAGCAGCATTAGTAGCAGAAGTAGCAGTAGCAGCAATAGTTGTGCTAGTAGTGTTTGTAGTAGTAGTTGTTACAGTAGAAGTAGTTATTGTAGTAGTAGTTGTAGTAGTAGTATTAGTATTAGTAGTTGTAGTAGTAGTACTAGTAGTAGTAGTAATAGAAAAAGTAGTAGTAGTATTAGCAGTAGTAATAGAAGTAGGAGGAGTTATAGTAGCAATAGAATTTGTAGCGATAGTAGCAACCGCAGTAGTAGTTATTGTAGAAGGAGTTGTAGTAGCAGTAGTTGCAGTTGTAGTAACAACAGTAGTTGTAGTACTAGTAGAGGTAGTGGAAGTAGCAGTGGTAGTACTATAAGTAGTTGTACTAGTAATTGTGGTAGTAGCCTACGAGTTTCAGTAGTTGTCATAGTAGCAGTAGTTGTAAAAGGAGATGGTGTTGGAGTAGTAGCAGCAGTAGCAGTAGTAGTGGGAGTAGTTGTAGTAGTAGGTATAGTAGTAGTAGTAGTAATAGTCGTAGAAGAAGTAGTAGTAGTGGTAGTGGCAGTAGCGGTAGTAGCTATAGTAATCGCAATAGTAAGAGTTGTGGTTGTAGTAGTAGTAGTAGAAGTAAAAGGAGTAGGTGTAGGAGTAGGGGTAGTGGAATGACCCAAAGTAGTAGTAATAGTAGTAGCAGCAGCAGTAGTAGTTGGAGGAGGCGTAGTAGTAGGAGTAGCAATTGATGTAGTAGCTATAGTAGTAGCAATAGAAGTAGAAGTAGTAGCAGTAGTGGCAGTGGTAGAAATGGCAGTAGCAGTAGTAGTGGTAGTAGGAATAGTAATCGCAATAGTAGGAGTAGTGGGTGTAGTAGTAGTAGTTGTTGCAGTAATAGTTGTAGAAGCAGTAGTAGCAATCGTAGTAGTAATAGTAGTAGTAGTGGTATTTTTTGTAGTAATAAGTGTAGTAGTAGTAGTACCAATAATAGCAATAGTAGTAATAGTAGTAGTAGTAGTAGTAGTAGTAATAGTTGGAGAAGTAGTAGCAGTAGTGGTAGTGGCAGTAGTGGTAGTAGCTATAGTAATCGCAATAGTAGGAGTTGTGCCTGTAGTAGTAGTTGTAGTAGTAGTAAAAGGAGTAGGTGTAGGAGTAGGGGTAGTAGAATGATCTATAGTAGTAGTAATAGTAGTAGTAGGAGCAGTGGTAGTAGTGGTAGGAGGCATAGTAGTAGGAGTAGCAATAGATGTAGTAGCTGTAGTAGTAGTAATCAAAGTAGAAGTAGTAGCAGTAGTGGCAGTGGCAGAAATGGTAGTAGCTGTAGCAGTGGCAGTTGGAATAGTAATCGCAATAGTAGGAGTAGTGGGTGTAGTATTAGTTGTTGTTGTAGTAATAGTTGTAGAAGCTTTAGTACTAATAGTATTAGTAATAGTAGTAGTAGTGGTAATAGTAGTATTAGTTGTATTTTTTGTAGCAATAGGTGTAGTAGTAGTTGTACCAGTAGTAGCAATAGTAGTAGTAGTAGAAGTAGTTGTAGCAGAAGTAGTTCTGGTTGTAGTAGTAGTTACAGTAGAAGTAACAGTAGAAGTAGTTCTTGTGGTAGTAGTTGTTATTATGCTAGTAGTAGTAGTAGTAGTAGAGGTAGTAGAAGTAATAATAGTACTAGTAGTAGTAGTAGTAGTAGTAGTAGTAGTAGTAGTAGTAGTAGTTGTAGTAGTAGTAGTAGTAGTAGTAGTTAAAGTAGTTAAAGTACTAGTAGTAGTTGTAGTAGAACTAATAGTAGTTGTAGTAGTAGTAGGAGTAGCACGAGTTGTAGCTGTTGCAGGAACAATTGAAGTAGTTGTTGTAGTAGTAATAGTAGCAGAGGTAGTCACAGTGCTAGTAGTCATAGTAGTAGTAGTAATAGTCATAGTAGTAGTAGTAGAAGTGTAGTAGCGATAATAGAAGTAGCAGTAGTAGAAGCAATAGTAGTAGTAGGTGGAGACGTACTAGTAGTAGCATTAGTAGTGGTAGTCGTAGTAGCGATAGCAGTAGTGGTAACAGTAGTAGTAGTTGTCATAGTAGCAATAGTAGCAATAGTGACAGTAGTTGTAGTAGTTGCAATAGTTGTAGTAGTAGTAGTAGCAATAATAGTAGAAGTAGGTGCAAGAGCTGCAATATTAGTGGTGTGGTGGTGGTGGTGGAGGTGGTGGTGGTGGTAGTAGTATTAGAAGTAGTAGCTTATTAGTAATAGTACCAGAAGTAGTTGTAGTAGCGAAGGTAGCAACAGCACTAGTAGTAGTCGTTGTACAAGTAGAAGTAGTAGTAGTAGTAGATGTTAAAGTAGTCATTGTAGTAGAACTAGTACTAGTAGTAGTGGAATAGAGAGCAGTAGTAGCAGTAGTAGTTGTTGTAGTTGTAGTAGTAGTAGTCATAATATTAGTAGTAATTGAAGTTGAAGTAGTAGTAGTAGTAGGAGTAGGAGGAGTAGTAGTAGTAGTAGTAGTAGTAGTAGTAGTAGTAGTAATAGTAGTAATAGTAGAAGTAATAGATGTAGTTGTAGGTGTTGTAGTAGCAGCAATAGTAGCAGTAGTAGTAACATTAGTAGTAGTAGTCATAGGAGTAGTTCTAGTAGTAGTAGCAGAAGTAGTCGTAGTTGCAGTAGTGGTAAAAGTAAAAGTAGTAGTAGAAATAGTAGTAACAGCAGCAGTAGTAGTAGTGGCAGTAGTAGTAGCAGCAGCAGTAGTAGTAGTAGGAGTAATAGTGATAGTAATAGTAGTAGTAGTAGTTGTTGTTGTTGTTGAAGTAGTTGTAGTAATAGCAGCAGTAGCAGCAGTTGTAGTAGTAATAGAAGTAGTAGCAGTTGTGTTACTAGTAGTAGAAGTGGTAGTTGAAGTTGAAGTAGTTGTTGTTGTAGCAGTTGCAGTAATAGTAATAGTAGTAGTAGTTGTTGTTGTAGTAATAGCAATAGTTGCAGGAGTAGTAGTAGCACTAGTAATTGCAATTGTAGTTGTAGTTTAGTAGCAGTAGATGTAGTAATAGTTGTAAAAGAAGTAGTAGTAGTGGTAGTAGTTGTTGTAGTAGTAGTAGTTATGGCAGCTGTAGTAGTAGTAGTAGTAGTAGCAACAGTAGTAGTAGTTGTTATAGCTGTAGCAGTAGTAGTCGCAACAGCTTTTTAAAGAAATTGGTGTAGTAGTAGTAGCAGTTTTGAAGCAATAATCGTAGTAGTAGTAGTAGTAGTAGTAGTAGTAGTAGTAGTAGTAGTAGTAGTAGTAGTAGTAGTAGTAGCCGTAGTAGTAGTATTAATAGTAGTAGTAGTTGTTGTAGTGGTAGTAGTAGTAGTAGTAGGAGTGACAGCGGCAGCTGTAGTAGCAATAGTCATAATCATAGTAGTAGTCATAGTCATACGAGTAGTGCCAGTAGTACTAGCAATAGTAGTCATAGTAGTAGTAGTAGCAGTAGTAGTAGTTGTAGCAGAAGTAGTAGTACAAGTAGTAGTAGTAGAAGTAGTAGAAGTACTAGTAGCAGTAATAGAAGTAGTATTGGTAGCAGTTGTGGTAGTGGTAGTAGGAGTAGTAGTAGTAGTAGTAGCAGCAGCAGCAGCAGTAGTAGCAGTAGCAGCAGCAGCAGCAGCAGTAGCAGTAGCAACAGCAGCTGTAGTAGTTGCAGTAGCAGGAAAATTTGTAATAGTAGTAGTATTAGTAGTAGTAGCAGTCATAGTAGTAGCAGTAGGAGTAATAGTTGTGGTGATGGTAGTAGTAGTAGTTGCAGTGGTAGTAGTAGCAGTAGTTGTAGTGGTGGTGGTAGTATTATTAGTAGTTCTTGTAGTGATTGTATTAGTTGTAGTTGTGACAGCAGTAGAACTAGTGGTAAAAGTGATAGAAGGAGTACCAATAGTGGTACTCGTAGTAGTTGTGGTAATTGGAGTAGTAGTTGTTGTTGTAGTTATAGTAGTAGTTGTTGTTGTAGTAGTAATTGTAGTAATAGTAATATTTGCCGGATTAGTGGTAGTACAATTGCTAGATGCGGTAGTAGTAGTGTAGCAGCAGTAGATGTAGTAGTAGTTGTAGACATAGTTGTAGTAATATACATAGTAGTAGTAGCAGCAGCAGTTGTTATTGCTGTAGCAGTTCCAACGCAGCAATAGCAGCAGTAGTTGTAGTAGTAGTAGCAATAGTTGCGGTAGTAGTATTAGTCGTAGTAGCAGTAGTAGTGGTAGTTTCATAGTAATAGTAGTTGTTGTTGTAGTAGTCTTAAGAGTGGTAGTATTAGTCATAGTAGTACCAGTAAGAGAAGTAGTTGTTGTAGTAGTCATAGGAGTGGTAGTAGTAGTAATAGTAGTGGTAGTAGTAGAAGTAGTAGTAGTTGTAGTAGTCCTAGTAGTAGTTGTAGTAGTGCTAGTAGTAGTAGTAGCAGTAGCGATGCAATAGTAGCGAAAGTAGGGGTAGGGATAGTAGTAGTGGTAGCAGTAGTAGTAATTGTTGGTGCTATAGTAGTAGGAATAGGAGAAGTATTAGTATAAGTAGCAGCAAGAGTAATGGAAGTAGTAGTTGTTGTGATGGTAGTTGTATTAGTAGCAATTGTAGCAGAAGTAGTAGTAGTTGTGAAGTAGTAGTAGTAGCAATAGAAGCAACAACAGTAGTAGTAATAGTAGTAGTAGTAGCAATAGCAGTAGCAGTAGCAGTAGCAGTAGTAGTAGCAGTAGTTGTATTAGAAGAAGTAGTAGTAGTAGGAGAAGTAGTAGTAGTAGTCGTACTAGAAATAGTAGTCGTAGTTGTAGTAGCAGTAGTAATAGTGGTAGTATTAGTGGTATCCATAGCTGAATTAGTAGTGGTAGTAGTAGTTGTAGTAGTAGTAGTCGTAGTAGTAGCTGTTGTAGTAGTCATAGCAATTGTAGTAGTAGTAGAGGTAGTTGAAGTAGCAACGTTAGTATCAGTAATAGTAGCAGAAGTAGTGATAGCAACAGCGGTACGTGCGGTATTATTAGTAGTAGTAGAAGTAGTAACAGACATTGTAGTAACAGTAGAAGTAGAAGCAATAGAAGCAATTGTATAACTATTAGATATAGGTGTGGTAGTAATTGTAGGAGTATCAGAAGTGGTAGTAGTGGTTCTAGTAGTAGTGTAGTTGGAGTAGTAGTAGTAGTAGTAGCAGTAGCAGTAATAGTAGCAATAGTAGTAGTAGTTATTTTTGTAGTAGTAGTGGTTGTTGTTGTTGTTGTAATAGTAGTGGTAATAGTAGTAGTAGCAACAGTAGCGGCCGTTGTAGCAGTTGTAGTAGTAGCGGTAGTAGTAGTACCAGAAGTAGTAGGAGAAGTAGTAGTTGCAACAGTCGTAGTAGTGGCAGTAGTAGTAGTTGTTGTAGTAGTAGCAGCAGTAGCAATCATAGCAATAGTTGCCGCAACAGCAACAGTAGTAGTAGTAGGAGTTATATCGGTAGTAGCGTAAGTAGTAGCAGTAATGAAGCATCAGTAGTAGTAGAAGTAGTAGTTGTAGTTGTAGTAGTTGTAGTAGTTATAGTGCTACTACTAGTAACTAGTAGTAAGGGTGATAGTGGTAACAACAACAATAGTAGTAGGAGTAGCAGTAGTAGTAGTAACAGTAGTAGCAGTTGCAATAGTAGTGGGAGAAGTATTAGTAGAAGCAGTAGTAGAAGTAGTGTAGCAGTAGTAGTAGTAGTACTAGTAGTAGGAGTAGTCATAGTAATAGTAACAGAAGGAGTAGTAGTTGTAGTATCAGTAGCAGTTGTAGTAGTAACATGAGTAGTAGAAGTAGTAGTCGCAGTCACAATAGTGGTAGTAGCAGCAGAAGTCGTAGTCGTAGAAGTAGTGGCACTCATAATAGCATCAGTTCTAGTAGTAGCCGGAGCTATAGTAGTAGTAGATTTCATAGCAGTAGAAGTGGCAAACATTGAAGTAGTAGTAATAATAGTTTTAATAGTAGTAGTAGTAGTAGTAGTAGTAGTAGTAGTAGTAGTAGTAGTAGTAGTAGTAGTAGTAGTAGAAGTAGTAGTAGTAGTAGTATTCTATGGTCTATTAAAGTCGTAGTAGTAGTAGTAGTAGTAGTAGTAGTAGTAGTAGTAGCAGTAGTAGCAGTAGTAGCAGTAGTAGCAGTAGTAGCAGTAGGAGCAGTAGGAGCAGTAGTAGCAGTAGTAGCAGCAGGAGCAGCAGCAGCAGCAGCAGCAGCAGCAGTAGCAGCAGGAGCAGTAGCAGCAGCAGTAGCAGTAGCAGTAGCAGTAGCAGTAGCAGTAGCAGTAGTAGTAGTAGTAGCAGTAGTAGCAGTAGCAGTAGTTGATGTAGTAGTTGTAGTAGTTGTAGGAGTATTTGTCGATGTAGTATTAAGAGTAGTGGTAGCTGTAGTAGTAGTAGTAGCAGTAGTAGCAGCAATAGCAGCAACAATTGTAGTGGTAGTATCTGTAGTGGCAGTAGTGGCAGTAGTAGAAGCAGAAGAAGCAGTAGTAGCAGCAGTAGCAATAGCCATTGTAGCAGTAGTATTAGCAGTAGCAGTAGCCGTTGTAGCAGTAATAGCAGTAGTAGCAGTAGCCATTGTAGTAGTAACGGTAGAAGCAGCAATATTAGCTGTAGTAGCATTAACATCAGTAGCCATCATTGCAGTAGCAGCAGTAGCAGCAGTAGTCGTAGTAGCAGTAGTTGCAGCACTTGTAGTAGCAGACGTAGTAGTAGTCGTAGTATTTGTAGCGGTAGTAGTACTGTTAGTATTAGTGATAGCAATATTGCAGTAGTAGTATTTGTTGTAGCAGTATTTATAGTAGTAGTATTAGTAGTAGTAGGAGTAGTAGTAGGTTTAGCAGAAGGTGTAGTAGAAGTTGTAGTAGTTGTAGTAGTAGTTGTTATTATTATTGTAGTAGTAGTAGCAGTAGCAGTAAGAGTAGTCACAGTAGTAGTCGTTTTAATAGTAAAAGCAGTAGAAGTAGTAGTGATAGTAATTGTAGTAGTCTTAGTAGTAGTAGAAGTAGTAGTAAAAGTAGCAGCAGCAGCAGCAGTAGTAGTAGTAGTAGAAGTACTTATAGTAGTAATTGTAGTTGCAGTAGCAGTAATAGGAGTAGTAGTAATTCTAGTAGCAAAAGTAATAGTAGGTTATTTGTAGGACTAGGAGTTGGTGTATGAGCAGTAGTAGTACTAGCTGTCGTACTAGAAGTAGTAGTTGTTGTGGCAGTAGTTGTAGTAGTAGTAGTAGGAGTAGGTGTAGTAGTTGTAGTAGTAGTAGTGTTAGTAGTAAAAGTAGTAGTGGTAGTAGTAGTATTATTAGTAGTTTTTGTACTAGTAGTAGTAGTAGCAATAGTAATAGTAGTAGCAATAGTAGTAGTAGTAATAGCAGTAGTAGTAGTAGCGATAGTAATAGTAGTAGTAGTGGTAGTAGAAGCTGTAGTAGTAGCAGTTGTAGTAGTAATCGCAATAGTAGAAGTAATAGCTGTAGTTATAGTAGTAGTAGTAGTAGTATTAATAATAGTAGGAGAAGTAGTAGTAGCAACAGTAGTAGTAATAGAAGTAGTACTAGCTATAGTACTAGTAGTAATAGTAATATTTGTAGTAATAGGTGTAGTAGTCGTAATACTTGTAGTAGCAGCAGTAGTTGCAGTACTAGCTGCAGCAGTAGCAGATGTAGTAGTAGCAGTAATAGTTGTGCTAGTAGTGGTAGTTGTAGTTGTTGTTACAGTAGAAGTAGTTGTTGTTGTACTAGTAGTATTAGTAGTAGTGGTAGTAGTAGTAATAGTAGTTATAGTAGTAGTAGTAGTAGTATTATTCGTAGTAGTAACAGAAGTAGGAGGAGTTGTAGTAGCAGTAGTAGTTTCAGCCATAGCCGCAGTAGCAGCAGTAGTTATTGTAGAAGGAGTTGTAGTAGCAGTAGTTGCAGTTGTAGTAGTAGCAGCAGCATTAGTACTAGAAGAAGTAGTGGAAGTAGCAGTAGTAGTACTAGAAGTAGTTGTACTAGTAGTTGTGGTAGTAGCGTACAAGTTTCAGTAGTTGTTGTAAAAGGAGTTGGTGTTGCAGTAGGGCGAGTAGTAGATGCAGTGGTCGCAGTAGTAGCAGTAGTAGCAGGAGTAGTTGTAGTACTAGCAGAATTAGCAATGTAGTAGTAGTAGAAGGAGGAGTAGTAGTAGTAGTAGCAGCTGGTGTGGCTGTAGCAGTAGTGGTAGTAGCAAGAGTAGTAGTAATAACTGTATCAATAGTAGTATTTGGAGTCGTAGATGTAGCAGTAGTATTAGTAGTAGTAGTAGTAGAAATAGTTGTAGCAATAGTAGTAGTCATATTAGTAGTAGTTGTAGTAGTAGTAGTAGTAGTATTGGTAGTAATAGGTGTAGTAGTAGTTGTTGTTTTAGTGGCAACGGTAGTAGAAGTAGTAGTAGTAGTAGTTGCAGTAGTAGTAGTAGTCATAATAGTAGTAGTAGTAGTAGTAGTAGTAGTAGTAGTAGTAGTAGTCGTAATGGTAGTAGTAGTAGTAGTAATAGAAGTAGTAGTAGTAGTAGTAGTAGTAGTAGTACTAGTACTAGTAGTAGCAGTAGAAGTAGTAGTTGAAGTACTAATAGTAGTTGTAGTAGAACTAATAGTAGTTATAGTAGCAGTAGTAGTAATAGAAGTAGGAGTAGTAGTAGTAGCAGGAGTTGCAGCCGTAGCAGCAGCAGTAGAATTAGTTATCATAGTAGTAATAGTAGCAGAAATAATAGCAGTACTAGTAGTCATATTAGTAGTAGTAATAGTTGTAGTAGTAGCAGTAGGAGTGTAGTAGCGATAATAGAAGTAGCGGTAGTAGAAGCAGCAGTAGTAGTAGTAGTAGTTGGAGACGTACTAGTAGTAGAATTAGTAGTGATAGTCGTACTAGCTATAGTAGTATTAATGACAATAGTAGTTGTTGTCGTAGTAGCAATAGTAGTAGTTGCAATAGTTGCAGTAGTAGTAGAAGTAGCAATAGGAGTAGTAGAAGTAGTAGCAAGAGCTACAGTAGTCTTGGTGGCGGCGGTGGTGGTAGTAGTAGTAGAAGTAGTAGTAGTAGTATTAGCAGTAGTAGCGTATTAGTAATAGTACCAGAAGTAGTTGTAGTAGCAGAGGTAGCAACAGCACTAGTTGTAGTCATCGTACAACTAGAAGTAGTAATAGTAGTAGTAGTTGTTGTTGTTGTTGAAGTAGTCATAGTGGTAGTACTAGTAGTAGTAGTAGTGGAATTAGCAGTAGTAGTGGCAGAAGTAGTGGTCATAGTAGTAGTAGTAATTGGAGTTGAAGCGGTAGTAGTAGTGGTAGTAGTAGGAGGAGGAGTAGTAGTAGTAGTAATAGAAGTAGTAGTAGGTGTAGTAGTAGTAGCAGTAGCAGTAGCAGTAACATTAATAGTAGTAGTAGTCGTAGGAGTTGTGCTGGTAGTAGTAGCATAAATAGTCGTAGAAGCAGCAGTAGTAAAAGTAAAAGTAGAAGTAGAAATAGTAACAGAAGCAGCAGCAGTAGAAGTAGTAGTAGTAGTGGTTGGAGGAGTAGTAGTAGTAGTAGGAGTTGTATTAGAAGTAGCAATAGTAGAAGTAGAAGTAGTTGTCATGGTCGTCGTCCTCGTCATAGTAGTAGTAGTAGTAGTAATAGTAATAGTAATAGTAGTAGTAGTTGCAGTGGTAGTAGTAGCAACAGTTGTTGTTGAAGTAGTCGTAATAGTGGTAGAAGCAGCAGCAGTAGTAGTAGTAATAGAAGTAGTAGCAGTAGTGTTACTACTAGTAGTAGTGGTTGTTGGAGTAGTAGTAGTTGTTGTTGTAGCAGTACCAGTAATAGTAATTGTAGTAATAGTTGTTGTTGTGGTAATAGCAATAGTTGCTGGAGAAGTAGTAGCACTAGTACTTGCAGTTGTAGTAGTAGTTTAGTTGTAGCTGATTTAGTAGTAGTTGTAGAAGAAGTAGTAGTAGTAGTTGTTATTGTTGTAGTAGTAGTGGTAGTGGTAGTTGTAGTAGTAGTTGTAGTAGTAGTAGCAGTAGTTGTTGTTGCTGTAGCGGTAGTAGAAGAAGTAGCGATAGCTTTTGAAGTAATAGGTGCAGTAGTAGTAGCAGCTTTTGTAGTAGTAATCGTAGTAGTAGTAGTAGTAGTAGTAGTAGTAGTTGTTGTTGTTGTTGTTGTTGTTGTTGTTGTTCTTGTAGTGGTAGTAGCAGTCGTAGTGGTAGTAGTAATAGGAGTAGAAGCAGTAGTAGTAGTACTAGGAGTACTAGTAGTAGTAGGAGTGACAGAAGTAGTAGTAGGAGTGGCAGCGGTAGCTATAGTAGCAGTAGTCATAATAATAGTAGTAGTCATAGTCATAGGAGTAGTGCAAGTAGTGCTAGCAGTAGTAGTCACAGTAGTAGCAGTAGCAGAAGCAGTAGTTGTAGCGGAAGTAGTAGTAGGAGTAGTAATTGTAGCAGTAGAAGAAGTATAAGTAATTATAGCAGTAATAGAGGTAGTAGTAGTAGCATTAGTGGTGGTGGTAGTAGGGGTAGTAGTAGTAGTAGCAGCAATAGTAGCAGTAGTAGTAGCAACTGAAGTAGTTGCAGTAGTTGGAAAATTTGTAGTAGTAGTTGTAGTAGTAGTAATAGTAGTAGTAGTAGAAGTCGTAGTTGTAGCAGTAGAAGTAATAGTGGTAGTAGTAGTAGTAGTGGTAGTTGTAGTGGTAGTAGTAGTAGTAGTTGCAATGGTGGTGGTAGTATTAGTAATAGTTCTTGTAGTTATTGTAGTAGTTGTAGCTGTGGTAGTAGTAGTACTAGTAGTAAAAGTGATAGAAGTACCAGTAGTGGTACTCAGAGTAGTAGTGGCAATTGGAGTAGTAGTAGTTGTTGTTGTTGTAGTAGTTGTAGTAGTAGTAATTGTAGTAATAGTAATAGTTGCCGGTGTAGTGGTAGTACTATTACTAGATGTGGTACTAGTGGTGTAGTAGAAGTAGATGCAGTAGTAGTTGTAGAAGTAGTTGTAGTAGTATACGTAGTAGTAGTTGTAGCAGTAGTTCTTGTTGTAGCAGTAGCAAAAGCAGCAGCAGCAGCAGTAGTTGTAGTAGCAGTAGCAATGGTTGCGTTAGTAGTAGTATTAGTCGTAGTAGCAGTAGTAGTGGTAGTTGTAATAGTAGTAATAGTAGTAGTAGTTGTAGTAGTCTTAAGAGTGGTAGTATTAGTCGTAGTAGTTATAATAATAGTAGTAGTTGTTGTAGTAGTCATAGGAGTGGTAGTAGTAGAAGTAGTAGTAGTAGTAGTAGCAGCAGTAGCGATGCAATAGTAGCAAGACTAGGGGGAGTAGTAGTAGTAGTGGTAGTAGTAGTAGTAGTAATCTTTGGTGCTTTAGTAATAGGAATAGGAGAAGTAGTAGTATAAGCAGTAGCAGAAGTGATGGAAGTAGTAGTAGTTGTGATCATAGTTGTATTAGTATCAATTGTAGCAGAAGTAACAGTAGTTGTAGAAGTAGTAGTAGTAGCAATAGTAGCAACAATAGTATTAGTAGTTGTTGTAGTAGTAGTAGCAGTAGGAGTAGCAGTAGCCGTAGCTGTAGTTGTAGTAGAAGTAGTAGTAGTAGAACTAGAAATACCAGTCGTAGTTGTAGTAGTCATAATAGTCATGGTAGTATTAGTAGTAGCCATAGCCGAAGTAGTAGTGGTAGTAGTTGTTGTTGGAGTAGTAGTCGTAGTAGAGGTAGTAGCAGTATTTGCGTTAGTATTAGTAGTAGTTGCAGAAGTAGTGATAGCAACTGTAATACGCACAACATTAGCAGTAGTAGTAGAAGTAGTAACAGGCATAGTAGTAGCAGTTGTATAACTATTAGAAGTAGCTGTGGTAGTAATTGTATGATTATCAGTAGTGGCAGTAGTGGTTCTAAAAGTAGTGTAGTTGTAGTAGTAGTAGTAGTAGTAGCAGTAGCAGCAGTAATAGTCGCAATAGTAGTAGTAGTAGTATTAGTAGTTGTATTAGTAGTAGTAGCGATTGTTGTTGTTGTTGTAATAGTAGTTGTAACAGTAGTAGCCGTTGTAGCTATTGTAGTAGTAGCGGTAGTAGTAGTACCAGAAGTAGTAGGAGAAGTAGTAGTAGCAAGAGTTGCAGTAGTGGCAATAGTAGTTGCTGTTGTAGTAATATTAGCTATAGTAGTAGCTGTAGCAGTCATAGCAATAATAGCCACAATAGAAATAGTAGTAGTAATAGCAGTTATATCGGTAGTATTAGAAGAATTAGTAGTAGTGTAGCATTAATAGTAGTAGAGGTAGTAGTTGTAGCGGTAGTAGTTGTAGTAGTTATAGTACTACTACTAGTAGGAGCGATAGTGGTAGCAACAGTAATATTAGTAGGAGTAGCAGTAGTAGTAGCAACAGAAGTAGTAGCAGTGCAATAGTAGTGGGAGAAGTGTTAGTAGCAGCAGTAGTAGAAGTAGTGTAGCAATAGTAGTAGTACTAGGAGTAGGAGTAGGAGTAGTAATAGTAGTAGAAGAAGTAGTAGTTGTACTAGTAGTAGTTATTGTAGTAGCAGCAGAAGTTGTAGCAGTAACATGAGTAGTAGAAGTAATAGTAGTTGCAGTCACAGTAGTGGTAGTCGTAGCAACAGCAGTAGTCGTAGAAGTAGTAGTAGTAGTAATAGCATATTTCTAGTAGTTGTTGAAGTTGTAGTAGTAGTAGTAGATCTCATAGCAGTAGAAGTAGCAGACGTTGAAGTAGTAATAACAATAGTGGTAATAATAGTTGCAGCAATAGTATTAGTAGTAGTTGTTGTTGTAGTAGTAGTAGTAGTACTAGTAGTAATAGGAGTAATAGTAGCAGTAGCAGTACTAGTAGTAGTAGTAGTATTAGAAATAGTAGCTGTAGGAATGGGTGTTGTCGTACTAATTGGTCTAGGAGGAGGGGTAGTAGGTGTAGTATTAAGAGAAGTATTAGCTGTGGTAGTAGTAGTAGAAGTAGTGGCGGCAGTAGTAGCAACATTTGTAGTGGTAGTATCTGTAGTGGCTGTAGTAGCAGTAGTAGCGGCAGAAGAAGCAGTAGTAGCAGCAGTTGCAGTAGCTGTTGTAGCAGTAATAGCAGCAGTAGCAGTAGCCATTGTCGTAGTAATAGCAGTAGTAGTAACGGTAGAAGCAGCAATATTAGCAGTAGTAGCATACACATCAGTAGTCGTCATAGTAGTAGTAGCAGTATTAGTAGTAGTAGTAGCAGCAGTAGTAATAGTAGTAGCAGTAGCAGCAATAATAGCAGCAGAAGTAGTAGTAGTCATAGTATTTGTAGTCGTAGTAGTACTATTAGTATTAGTTTTTGTAGTATTAGTGATAGCAATATTGCAGTAGTAGTATTTGTTGTAGCAATATTTATAGTAGTAGTATTAGTTGTAGCCGGAGGAGGAGTAGTAGAACTAGTAGTAGTAGGAGTAGTAGTAGAAGTAACAGTAGTAGCAGTACTTGCAGTAGTGGTAGTAGTAGTTGTGGTAATCGTAGTAGTAGTAGAAGCAACAAATGTAGTAGCAGTAGTGTTAGTAGTAGAAGCAACAGTAGTAGTAGCAGTGGTAGTAGTAGTAGTAATAGTAGCAACAGCAATAGTAATAGCATTAGGAGTAGTCATAGTAATAGAAGTAGTAGTAGCAGCAAGAGTTCTAGTGGTAGAAGTAGCCACAGTAGAAGTTGTAGAAGCTGTAGTCGTTGTAGCAGCAGTGGTAGTAGGAGGAGAAGACGTAGTTGTAGCTGTGATAGTAGTAGTAGCATTATTTGTAGCAGCCGTAGAAGTTGGAGTAGTAATAGCAGTAGCAGTAGTAGTAGCAGTAGTGTTAGTTGTAGAAGAAGTGGTAGTAGTAGCAGTAGTAGTAGCAGCAACTACAGTAGTAGTTGTAGTAGTCACTGTTGTAGTAGTCATAGTAGTAGCAGTAGTAGCCGCAGTGGCAATAGTAGCGGTTGTGGTAGTCGTAGCAGTCGTAGCAGAAGTAGTAGTAGCGGCAATAGTAGGAGAAGTAATAGTAGTTGTAGTTGTTATTGTAATAGTAGTTGTAGTAGCAATACTAGTTGAAGCAGTAGTAGTAGTTGAATTGGTAGTATTAGTATGAGTAGTTGTTGTAGTAGTTGCCAAAGTAGTAGCAGTAGTAATAATAGTAGGAGAAGTAGTAGTTGTAGCAAAAATAGTAGCTATTGTAGTAGTTGTATTATTTGTAGCAACAGTAGTAATAGTAGTAGGAGCAACAGTAGTACCACTAGCAATTGTAGTAGAAATTATTTTAGCAGCTGTAGTAGTGGCAAAAATAGCAGTTGTGGTAGTGTAGCAGTAGTAATAGTAGTAGTAGTAGCAGTAGTAGTTGTCGTAGTAATAGTAGTAGTAGATGTACCAATAGTCATTGTAGAGGTAGTAGTAGTTGTAATAATAGTACTAGTAGTAATTGCTGAAGTTGTACCAGAACTTGTAGTAGTAGCAGAAGCAGTATTAGTTGCATTAGTAGTAGTAATAGTAGTTGGAGAAAGAGTAGTAGCAGCAGGGGTAGCACTAGTTGTAGTAGTAGTAGCAGTAGCAGTAGTAGAAGTAGTAGTAGTAGCAATTGCAGCTATTATTGTAGTAGTAGTAGCAGTCGTAATAGTAGTAGTACTAGCAGTAATTGCTACTGTAGCAAGTGTACTATTAGGGGTAGACGTAGTAGTAGCAGTAGAAGTAATCAAAGAAGTTGTAGTAGTAGTAGTAGTGGCAGTAGTAGTACTCTTAGTAGTTGTTGTTGTAGTAGTAGTAGTAGCAGTTGTAGTGGTAGCCGCAGTAATAGAAGTAGTTGTCGTAGTAGTTGTAGTAGCAGTCGTAGTAGTAGCAGTTGTTTCAACAGTTGCAACAAGAGAAGTAGCTGTAGTTGTAGTTGTAGTTGTAATAGTAGCAGTAGTAGTTATAGTGGTAGTACTAGTAGTAGCTGTAGTTGTAAAAGTAGTTGTAGTAGTTGTTGTTGTAGTTGCAATAGCAGTAGAAGCGTTAGTAGGAGGAGTGGTAGTAATAGTAGCAGCAAAAGCAATATTTGCAGTAGTGGTAGTAGTAGCAGCAGTAGTATTAGCAGTAGCAATTCTAGTAGTAGTAGTAGCAGCAGCAGCTGTAGAAGTAGTAGCAGTCAAAGGAGTAGCAGTGTAGTAGTAGTAGTAGCAGAAGCATTAGTAGTAGTAGTAGCATTAGTAGCCGCTGTAGTAGTAGCAATAGTAGTAGTAGTAGTAGTAGTAGTAGCAATAGCAACTATAATAGCAATAGGAGTAGTCGTAGTAGTAGAAGTGGTAGTTGTAGCAAGAGTTATAGTAGTAGAAATAGCCATAGTAGAAGTAGTGGTAGTTGTAGTCGTTGTAGTAGTTGTGGTAGTAGGAAGAGGAGAAGACGTAGTTGTAGCTGTAGTAGTAGTAGTAGCTGTATTTAGTAGTGGTAGTAGTAGTTGGAGTGGTAGTAGAAGCAACAGCTATAGTAGCAGTAGTTATAGTAGTATAGGCAGTAGTGGTAGTAGCAGTAGTAGCACTAGTAGTAGCAGCAGCTATAGTAGTAGTAGTAGCTGTTGTAGTAGTCATAGTAGTAGTAATAGTAGTGGCAGTAGTAGTGGTTTAAGTTGTCATAGCAGAAGTTGTAGTAGCAGCAATAGTAGAAGTTGTAGTAGAAGCAGCAGCAGTAGTTGTTGTTGTTGTAATAGTAGTTATAGGATACTAGTTCAAGAAGTAATAGTAGTTGCAACCGTAATGTACGTAGGAGTGCCAGTAGTAGTAGGAGCCAAAGTTGTAGCAGTAGTAACAGTAGGAGGAGTAGGAGTAGTTGTATCAGAAATAGTAGCTACAGTAGTGATAGTATTTTTAGTAGCAGTAGTAGTATTAGAATTAGTAGCAACTGTAGTGGCACTAGCAGTTGTAGTAACAATTGTTTTAGCAGTAGTAGTAGTAGTGTAGTAGTAGAAATAGCAGTAGTAGCAATAGTAATTGTCATACTAACAGTAGTAGTAGCAGTAGCAGTAGTAGTTGTTGTAATAGTATTAGTAGTAATTATGGAAGTAGTACCGAAAGTAGTAGTAGTAGAAAAAGCAATATTAGTTCTATTAGTAGTAGTAATAGTGGTTGGTGTGAGAGTAGCAGCAGTAGGGGTAGCAGTAATTGCAGTAGCAGCAGTAGTAGTATTAGTAGAAGTAGTAGGAGTAGCAGTTCTAGCTGTTACAGCAGTAATAGTTGCAGTAGTAGTAGTAGTAGTAGTAATATTTGCCGTTGTAGCAAGTGTATTATTAGGAGTTGAAGTAGTAGTAGCCGTAGAAGTAATCAGAGAAGCAGTAGTAGTAGTAGTAGCTGTAGTTGTACTATTAGTAGTAGTTGTAGTAGTAATAGAAGTAGTAGTGTAAGCTGCAATAATAGAACTAGTAGCAGCAGTGGTAGTAGTAGCAGTTCGTAGTAGTAGCAGTCGTAGTTATAGTGGTACTAGCAATCGTGGTAGTAGCAGTAGTTGTAGTTATAGTAGTAGAAGTAGTAGTTATAGTAGTAGTACTAGTTGTAGTAGTTGTTGTAAAAGTAGTAGTAGTAGTAGTAGAAGCATTAGTAGGAGCAGCTGTTGTATTAGTCATAGTAGTGGAAGCAATATTTGCAGTAGTCACATTCGTAGTAGTAATAGTATTAGCAATAGCAGCAGTAGTAGTAGTGGTAGCAAGAGTGGTACTATTAGTGGCAAGAGTTGTAGCAGTAGCAATAGCCGTACTAGAAGTAGTAGTAGCTATAGTCTTTGTAGCAGCAGTGGCTGTAGGAGGACGATAAGATGTACTAGTTGCAGTAGCAGTGGTTATAGCAGTATTAGTAGTAGTAGTAGTAGTAGTTGGAGTAGTAATAGTCATAACAGTAGTAGCAATAGTTGGAGTATTAGCAGTGGCAGTAGCTGCGGTAGCAACAGCTGTAGCAACAGTAGTAGTAGTAGTATTATTAGTAGTAGTTGTCATAGTAGCAGTACTAGTATTAGGA
Organism: Trichopus zeylanicus subsp. travancoricus; assembly: GCA_005019695.1. Lineage (NCBI taxonomy): Eukaryota > Viridiplantae > Streptophyta > Magnoliopsida > Dioscoreales > Dioscoreaceae > Trichopus > Trichopus zeylanicus. Next base: position 68,339 of record RXID01022278.1, on the reverse strand, counting down.
GTAGTTGTAGTTGCAGCAGAAGTAGCAGTAGTAGTAGGAAAAGTAGTTGTAGTAGTTGTAGGGGTAGAAGTTGTAGTAGCAATAGCAGTGGTATCAGGAGTAGTAGTAGTAGCAGTAGTAGTAGTAGTAGCATAAGTAGCAGTAGTAGTAGTAGTAGAAATAGCAGTAGTAGTAGCAGCAGTAGTAGCAGTAGCAGTAGTTGTAGTAGTGGCTGTAGCAATAGCAAGAGTAGTAGTAGGTGAAGTAGCAGTAGTAGTAACAGTGGCATAAGTTGTAGTAGTGACAGTAGTTGTAGTAACTGCAGCAGTAGAAGCACGAGTAGCTGCATTAGTTGTAATAGTAGTAGTAGCAGTAGTAATAGTAGCAGTAGTGGTAGTAGTAGTAATAGTGTTAGTTGTAGCAGCAGTACTAGTTGTAGTATCAGTAGCAATAGTAGGAGTAAAAGCAGTAGCAGTGTAGTAGTAGTAGAAGTAGTAGCAGTAGTAGTAGTAGAAGGAGAAGTCACAGTAATAGTAGTAGTGGTAGCGACAACAACAATAATAACTGTAGTAGTTGTTGTTGTAGCAGCAGCAACAACAACAACAACAGCAGTAGTAGTATTAGTAGCCATAGTAGGAGTAGCAGTAGTAGTAGTTGTTGTTGTAGTTGTTTCAGTAGTTTTAGTACTATTACTGCTGGCAAGAATAGTTGTAGTTGCACTAGTTGTAGCAGTATTAGTTGTAGTAGCTACAACAGTAGTAGTAGTAGCAGCAGCAGTAGCAATAGTAGTATTAGCAGTTGAAACAGTAACAACTGTAGTAGTAGCAGGAGTAGTAGCAGTAGTAGTAGTTGGAGTAGTGGTAGTGATTGTAGTAGTAGTCGTAGTAGCAATAGTAGTAGTAGTAGTAGTAGTTGCAGTAGTAGTATTAGTAGGAGAAGTAAAAGGAGTTGTAGTATTAGTAGCAATAGCAGCAATACCAACAGTAGTCGTAGTTGTAGTAGCAATATTAGCAGCATAAACAGCTGTAATTGTACAATAGTAGCAGCAGTCTAAGTAGTAGTAGTCGCAGTAGCTGCATTAGTTGCAGCAGCAGTTAGAGCAGCAACATAGTAGTGGTAGCAGTGTTGTAGTAGTAGCAGCCATAATTGTTGCAGTAGTAGTAGAAGTTGTAGTAGCAGTCACAGCCATAATGGCCATAGTTGTTGGTGTAAAAATAGTAGTAGTAGTCATTGTATTACTAGCACTGGTTGTAATAGTAGCAGCTCTAATAGTCGTAATAGTAGTAGTAGTAGTAGTAGTAGTAGTAGTAGTAGTAGTAGTAGTAGTTATTGTTACAATAGATGTAGTATCAGTAGTAGTAGTGTTAGTAGTTGTAGCTGTAGTAGCAGAAGTAGAAGTAGCGGAATAGTAGGAGTAGTTGTTGTTGTTCTTGTTGTAGTAGTCATAGTAGTAGTAGTGATGTTAATAGGAGTAGTAGTAGCAGTAGTAGCAGAAGGAGAAGTAGCAGTAATAGCAGCAAAAGTAGTTGCGGTAGTAGTAGTAGTAGTTGTTGTTGTTGTTGTTGTTGTACTAGTAGTAGTAATTGATGTAAAAGAGGTAGGAGTAGTCGTAGCAATTAGTGTAGGAGAATGAGTGGTAGTAGGTGTAGTAGTAGCAGTAGTAGTAGTACTTGCAATTGTCGCAGCAGTAGTAGCAGCAATATTAGTGGTTGTAGTAGTGGTAGGGGCAATAGCAATAGTAGTAGCAGCAATTGCAGTAGTAGCAGTAGCTGTAGCGGTAGCAGTAGCAGTAGCGATAGTCGTTGTAGCTAAAATGATAGTAGTAGTAAAACTAGCAGAAATAGTAACAGTGGTAGTTGGAGAAGTAGTAGCAGTAGCAGCAGTAGTAGCAAGAGTAGTAGGAGTACAAATAATAGAAATAGCAATAAAAGCAGCAAAAGTAGTAGTGGAAGTAGTAGTAGAAGTAGTAGTAATATAATTTGTATGTATAGTAATAGTATTAGTAATAGTAGTATTGTAGTGATAGTATGAGTTGTAGCAGTATTTTTAGTAGAAGAAGTTGTAGTAGTAGTCGTATTAGTAGTAGTTGTAGTAGTAGTAGTAGTGGTAGTAGTGGAAGTAGCCATTGTAGCAGTAGTTGTAGTAGTTCCACTAATTATAGTAGTAGTAGTAGTAGCAGTAGTAGGAGTATTAGTAGAAGTAGTAGCAGCAGTAGTTGTAGCAGAAGTAATACAAGTAGTAGCCGTAGTATCAGTAGCTGTAGCAGTACTAGTAGCAAGAGTAGTAGCAGTAGTAGTTGTATTAGTAGTAGCTGTAGTAGTTGTAGGAGTAGTAATACTGGTAGTAGTAATAGTACTAGTAGTAGTAGTAATAGTGGCAGTAGTAGTAGTGGTGGTGGTAGTAGTTGTATCAGTAGTAATAGCAATAGTAGTAGTAGGAGAAGTAGTAGAAACTGTGGTAGTAGTAGTAGAAGTAGTAGTAGTATTACTACTTGTAGTAGTAGCCGAAGTAGTCGTTATAGTAATAGCAGAAGTAGTAGTTGCAGTAATAGTAGTTGTAGGAGAAGTAGCAGTAGTAGTAGAAACAACAATAGTAGTATTAGTTGTAGTAGCAGCAATAACAACAGTAGTAGTAGTAACAGTCACTGTGGTAGTAATAGTAGTAGTAGTAGTAGCCGTGTTAGCAGTAGCAGCAGCAGTAGTAGCAGTAGGAGTAGTAGTAGTAGTTATAGTAGTAGTAGCTGTAGTAATAGTCGCAATAGCTGTAGTAGCAACATCAGTAGTAGTAGCAATAGCACTAGCAGTAGTGGTTTCAGTACTACTCGTAGCAGTAGTTGTAGTAGTGGAAGTTGAAGTAGAAGTAGCAGTAGTAATCGTAGTAGTAGTTGTTGTTGTTTCTTTTGTTGTTGTTGTTGTAGTAGTGGCAGTAGTGAGAGTAGTAGTAGCAACAGGTGTAGGAGAAGGAATAGTAGTAGGAGTAGTAGTGGCAGTAGTAGTTGTTGTATCAGTGGGAACAATTGTAGTAGTTGTAGTAGCAGGAGTAGTAGTAGCGATTGTAAAAGTCATAGTATAGTAGTAGAAGGAGTCGTGATACTAGCAATAAGAGTAGTAGTTGTAGAAGTTGTGGTAGTAGTAGCCATAGTAGTAGTAGAAGTATTAGTATGAGCAGTAGTAGGAGTATTACTTATAGTAGTAGTAGCAGTAGTACTGGTAGTAGTAGCACTACTAGTAGTGGTAGTAATAGCTGCAGTAATAGTAGTTGTAGAAGTAGTAGTTGATGTATCAGTAGTAGTAGCAGTAGTGGAAGTAGTAGTAGTAGTAGCCATAGCTATAGGAGTAGTTGTTGTGGTAGTAGTACTAGTACTAGTAGGAGTAGTAGTAGTAGAAGTATTAGTAGTAGGAGTAATAGTAGTAATAGTAGTAGTAGTAGTAGTCATAGTAGTAGTAGTAGTAGTAGTCGAAGTAGTAGTAGTTGTTGTTGTATTAGGAGTGTAGTAGTAGCAGTCGTAGTTGGAGTAGTAGTCATAGAAGTCATAGTAGTGTTTGGAGTCATAGTAGTGATAGGAGTGGTAATAGGAGTAGTAGGAGTGGTAGTAGTAGTACGTGTGTTGGTATTAGAGTAGTGGTAGTAGTAGTAGTACGAGTGTTAATATTATTAGTAGTAGTATTAGTAGTAGTAGCATTAGTATTAGTAGTAGTGCTGCCAGTAGTAGTAGGAGTAGTAATAGTAGTAGTTGTTGTTGTTGTTGTGGTAGTAGCAGCAGTCGCAGTAGCAATATTAGGATTAGGACTTGAAGTAGGAGTGGCAGTTGCTGTTATAGAAGTAGGAGGAGAAGTAGTCGTTGTAATAGTAGGTGTAGGAGTAGGAGTAGTTGTAGGAGTAGTAGAATGAGTTGGTGTAGGAGTAGGAGTAGTAGTAAGTGTAGAAGTAGTTATTGTTGTTGTGTTAGTATTAGTGGTAGAAGTACCAATTCTACTACTAGTAGTAGTAGTAGTAGCAATTGTACTAGTAGTACTAGTTGTAGAAGTAGTAGTAGTAGTAGTTGTTGTAGTCTTAGTAGTTTTAGTAGTTGTAGTTGTTATAGTAATAGTAGAAGTAGTTGTTGTTGTTGTTGTAGCACTTGTAGTTATTGTTTCTATTGTTGTTGTTGTAGTATTAGTAGTATTAGTAGTAGCATTAGTAGTAGTAGCAGTTGTTGCTATTGTTGTATTAGTAGTAGTAGTAGGAGCCGAAGTAGTAGTAGTAGTAGTAGTAGAAGAAGAAGAAGTCGTGTTAGTAGTAGTACTAGTAATAGTTGCTGTAGTAGTTGTAGGAGTAGTAGTAGGAGTTGTTGCTGTTGTAGTAGTGGTAATAGTAGCAACAGTAGTAGTTGTTGTAGTAGTAGTACTGGTAGTTGTAGTTGTAGGAGGAGTTGGACTAGGAGTACTAATATAAGCAATAGTAGTTGGAGTAGGGGCAATTGTAGCAGGGGGAATTGTAGTAGCAGTAGTAGTTCTAGTATGAGGAGTAGTAGTAGTAGCAATAGCGAGAGTGGGAGTTGGAAGAGTAGTAGTTGTAAAAGCAGTAGTATTAGTAGTAGTAGTAGTTGTTGTTGTTGTTATGTTTGTAGTAGTTGGAGTAGTAGTAGTAGTAGTAGTATTAGGGGTTGTAGTAGAAGTATTCTTATTATTAATAGTAGTAGTAGGAGGATGAGATGTAGCAGTAGGAGTAGTAGTGGTAGTAGTAGTAGGAATAGTATTAGTCTTAGTAGGAGCTGTAGTAGGAGTAGTAGTAGAAGTTTTAGTAGTTGGAGTGGCGGTAGCAGTAGTAGTGGTAGTAGTAATGGTAGTAGTGTCAGAAGTAGTAGTAGTAGTAGTAATAGTAGTAATAGTAGGAGTAGTAGGAGTAGGAGTTGGAGTAGGAGTAGTAGTAATTGTTCTAGTTGGGGGAGTAAGCTTAGTAGTAGTAGTAGGAGGAGGAGGAGGAGGAGGAGTAGGAGTTGGAGTAGGAGTAGTAGTAATTGTTCTAGTTGGAGAAGGTGTAAGCGTAGTAGTAGTAGTAGTAAGTGTAGTAGTAGTAGTAGCAACAGTAGTAGCAGCAGTAGGTGTTGGAGGAGGAGAAGTAGTAGCAATACTAGTAGCAGTATTAGTAGTAGTAGTACTACTACTACTAATACTGCTACTAGTATTGCTACTACTTTAGAAGTAGTACTAGTAGTAGTAGTAGTAGTAGTAGTAGTAGCAGCAGCAGCAGCAGTAGTAGTCGTAGAAGTAGTAGTTGTAGTTGTAGTAGCAGTTGGAGTTGGAGTAGGAGTTGGAATAGTAGTAGTCGTAGTAGTAGTGGTTCTTATAGTAGTAGTAGTAGAAGTAATAGTAATATTAGTTGTACTAGTTGTAGTAGTAGCAACAACAGTAGTGGTATTAGTAGTAGCAACAGTAGTAGTAGTTGTCGTTGTTGTAGTAGTTGTAGTAGTCATAACAGTAGTACTAGTAACAGTACTAGCAGTTGTTGTTGTTGGAGCCGAAGCAGTAGTCGTAATACAAGCAGTAGCAGCAGCAGTAGTAGTGGGAGATTTAGGAGCAGTAGTAGTTCTTGGAGTAGTGGTAATAATCGGGGTAATAGTAGTAGTAACAGTAGTAGTAGTAGCTATAGTAGTAGGAGTAATAGTAGCTATAGTAGTAGTTATTGTAGTAGTAGTAGTAAGAGTAGTAGTAGTAGTATAGTAATAGCAGTAGTAACAGTAGTAATAGTAGCATATTAGTAGTAGTAGTAGTAGTAGTAGTAGTTCTAATAATAGTTGTAGTAGTTGTTGTTGTTGTTGTAGTAGTACTATTAATAGTAGTAGTAGTAGCAGTAGTAGTAGTAGTCGCAGCAGCAATTGATCTAGTCATAGAATTATTAGTAGTGGTAGTAGTAGTAGTAGTAGTAATAGTAGTAGTCATAGTAGTAGTAGTAGAAGAAGAAGTAGTAGTCGTATTAGTAGTAGTAGTAGTGGTAGTAGTAGTAGTGTTAGTGTTAGAAGTAGTAGTACCAATAGCAGTTGTTGTAGTAGTAGAAATTGTATTAGTATTAGTAGTAGTAGGAGGTGGAGGAGTAGTCGTAATAGAATTAGTATTAGTAGTTGTAGGAGAAGCAGCAACAACAACAATGGGACTAGTAAAAGTTATAGTAGAAGTTGTAATAGTGGCAGTAGTTGTGGTAGAAGTAGTAGTGGTAGTTGTTGTTGTTGTCAAAGTAGTGGTAGGAGTAGTAGTTGTTGTTGTTGTTGTTGCAGTAGAAGTAGTAATAATAGTAGTAGTAGTAGTAGTAATAGTAATAGTACTAATAGTAGCTGTAGTTGTTGGAGGAGTCGGAGGAGGACTAGTAATAGGTGTAGTGGTAGTTGGAGTAGGGGCAGTAGTAGTAGTGGGAGTCATAGTACCAATAATAGTAGTAGTATTCATAGTAGGAGTAGTAGTTGCCATAGTGGAAGTTGTAGTAGTAGTGGCAGTTGTACTAGTAGTAATGTAGTAGTAGTCTTAATTGTTGTAGTAGTAGTAGCCGTTGTAGTAGTAGTCAAAGTAGTAGTAGTAGTTGTTGTTGTTGTTGTTGTTGTAGTAGCAGTAATATTAGTAGTAGTCGTAGTAGTAGTTGTTGTACTAGTAGTTGTTGCAGTAGTTGTAGTAGTAAGAGCAGTAGTAGCGGTAGTAGTTGTAATAGTAGTAGTAACAGGAGTAGTAGTAGAAGTAGTAGTAGTAGTAGTAGTAGGAGGAGGAGTGTAGCAGTAGGTGTAGCAGTAGCAGTAGTAGCAGTAGTAGTAGTAGTAGTATGAGTGTTTGTATTAGTAGTAGTTGTTGTACTAGTAGCAATATTAATAGTAGTAGTAGTAGTAGTAGTACCAGAAGTTGTATGAGTAGTAATACGAGCAATTGTACTAGTAGAAGAAATAGTAGCAGTAGTGATAGTAGTGGTAGCTGTTGTAGTAGTTAAAGTAGTAGAAGTTGTTGTTGTTGTCGTGGTAGTAGCGAAAGTAGTAGCAACAATATTAGTAGTAGCACTTGGAGTAGGAGTGGTAGTTGTTGTAGTAGTAGCAGTAGTAGGAGTAGTTGTAGTAGCAGTAGGTGTAGGAGTAGGAGTAGTAGCAGGAGTGGTAGAATGAGTTGGTGTACAAGTAGGAGTAGTAGTTGGAGTAGTAGTAGTTGTTGCTGTTGTGTTAGTGTTAGTAGTAGAATTACCAGTTGTTGTAGGAGTAGTAGTAGGAGCAGTTGTACTTGTAGTACAAGTAGTAGTAGAAGTAGAAGTAGTAGTAGTAGTAGTAGTAGTAGTAGTAGTAGTAGTCGTAGTAGTAGTAGTAGTAGTTGTTGTTGTTGTTGTAGTAGTGGTAGTAGTAGTAGTAGTTGTTGTTGTTGTTGTTGTTGTTGTTGTTGTTGTTGTTGTTGTAGTAGTAGTAGTAGTTGTTGTAGTGGTAGTTGTTGTAGTAGTAGTAGTATTAGTAGTTGGGGTAGGGGTAGTAGTAGTAGTAGGAGTGGTAGGAGTAGTAGGAGTTGGAGTAGGAGTCGTAGTAGCAGTAGCAGTGGTAGTAGTTGTAGTAGTGGTAGCAGTAGTAACAGTAATAGCAGCAATAGCAGTAGTTGTTATTGTTGTAGTAGCAGCAAAAGCAGCAGTATTTATAATATTAGTATTAGTAGTAGTAGTAGTAGTAGTACTAGTAGTATTAGTTGTAGTTGTATTAGTAGTAGTAGCAGCAGCAGTAGTAATAGGAGGAGGGGGAGGAGGAGTTGGAATAGGAGTTGGAGTAGGAGTAGTAGTAGTAGGAGTAGTAATTGTACTAGTAGTAATAGTAGTAGTAGTAATAGTAGTAGTGGCAATAGGAGTGGGAGTTGGAGTAGGGGTAGTATTATGCGTCCTAGTAGTGGTGGTAGTAGCAGCAGTAGTAGTAGTAGGAGTTGGAGTAGGGGTAGTAGTAGGCGTAGTAGTAGGAGTAATAGTAAGTAGTGTGAGTGGGAGTAATAGTAGTTGTTGTTGTAGTAGGAGTAGTAGGAGTAGTTGTACTTGTAGTTGTAGGAGTAGGAGTACGAATAGTAGTAGTAGTTAGTAGCTGTAGTATTGAAGGTGGTGGGGGTGGTGGTAGTAGTAGTTGTAGTCATAGTAGTAGCATCAGTAGAAAGAGTAGGAGTAGTAGTTGCAGTGGTTGAATAGTAGTGGTGGAAGTAATAGTAGCAGGAGTAGTAGTTGGAGTAGTCGTAGTGGTAGAAGTAGTATCAGTAGTACTAGCAGGAGTAGTAGTTAGAGTAGTTGTAGTAGTAGAAGTAGTAGTAGCAGCAGCAGCTGTAGCAGTAGTTCTAGATATAGTAGTAGTAGTAGTTTTAGTAGAAGTAGTGGTAGGAGTTGTAGTATTAGTAGTAGTAGGAGGAGGAGGAGTAGTAGTCGTAGTTAGTAGCAGTAGTAGGACTACTAGTTATAGCGGTTGTGCTAGTACAGTAGTAGTAGTAGTTGCAGTAGTAGGAATAGTTGGAATGGCATATTGGTAGTTGTAGTAGGAGAAGTAGTTGCAATAGTAGGTATAGTAGTAGTAGTAGTTGCAGTAGTAGGAATAGTAGGAATGGCAAACTGGTAGGTGTAGTAGGAGTAGTAGTTGCAATGGTAGGTATAGTAGTAGTAGTAGTAGCAGTTGTAAAAATAGTAGTAGTAGTAGTAGTTATTATTGTTGTTGTTACAGCTGTAGCAGCAACAGTTGTAGTTGTAGAAGTAGTAGTAGTAGTAGTTTTAGTCGTAGTTGTAGTAACAATAGTAGTAGTAGGAGGAGGAGGAGTCTAGTATTTGGAGTTGTACTAGTAGAGTAGTAGTAGTAGCAGTAGTAGTAGTAGTGGGAGTAGGAGTAGGAGTAGGAGTAGTTGTAGTATGAGCAGGAGTAGGAGTAGCAGTAGTAGTAGTAGTAGTAGGAGTAGGAGTTGGAGTAATAGTTGTAATAGTAGGCATAGTAGCAGTAAAAGTTGTAGCAGCAGTAGTAGTACTAGTAGTGGTTGTAGTAGGAGTAGTAGCAACAGCAGTACTTCTTGTAGTTGTAATAGTAGTAGTAGCACTAGTAGTAGTAGTAGAAGTAGTAGTCGGAGCAATGGTCGTAATAGTAGTAGAAGTAGTGGTAGTTATAGTTGTAGCAACAGATGTAGTAGTAGTACTATAGTTAGTTGGAGTAGTAGTGGTAGTACGAGTTGGGAGTAAGAGTAATTGTAGAAGTAGTATTAGTTGTTGTTGTTGTAGTAGTAGTAGTAGTAGTAGTTGTTGTTGTTGTAGTAATATGAGTAGGAGTAATAGTAGTAGTAGTAGAAGTAGGAGTTGGAGTTGTAGTAGGAGTTGTAGTAGAAGTTGTAGTAGTAATGGTTGCAGTAAAAGTAGTAGTATTAGTAGTAGTAGGAGCAGTATTAGTAGTAGTAGCAGCAGTAGTAATAGTAGTATGTGTAGTATTAGTTGTCTTAGAAGTAGGAATAGTAGGTGTTGGAGTAGTAGTAGGAGTAGGAGTAGTTGTAGTAGTAGTAGTAGTTGAAGTAAAAGTAGTAGTGGAAGTAGTATTAGTAGTAGTTGTTGTTGTACTAGTAGTAGCAGTAGAAGGAGTAGGAGTACCAGTAGTAATAGTAGTAGGAGTAGGAGTAGTGGTAGAAGTAGTTGGAGTAGTAGCAGCAGCAGCAGTAGTAGCAGCAGTAGTGGTAGGACAAGTAGTAGTAGTAGCAGTAATAGTAGCAGTTGTAGTAGTAGTAGTTGAAGTAGCGGTAGCTGTAGTGGCAGTTGTAGTAGTAGTAGTAATAGTAGTAATAGTAGTAGCAGTAGTAGACGTCGCAGTAGTAGTGGGAATAGAAGTTGTAGTTGTTGTAGTAATCGTAGCAGCAGTACTAGAAGTCGTAGTAATAGTAGTGGTAGGAATAGGAGCTACATAATTAGTGGTAGTAGTAGTAGGAGACTTCTGAGTAGTAATAGTAGTTGTAGTACTAGTTAGAATTGTAGTAGTAGCAAAAGTAATAGTACTAAAAGCTCTGGTAGGAGTATTAGAATTAGTAGTAATAGCAGTAGTAGTAGTAGGAGGAGGAGGAGGAGGAGGAGGAGGAGGAGGAGAAGCAGCAGCAGCAGTTCGAGCAGCTATAGTACTAGTAGTAGGAGTAGTAGGAGTAGTAGTAGTAGTAGTAGTACTGCTACTACTACAATTGCTACCATTACTACGACTACTGCTACTACTGCTACTACTGCTATTATTACTGCTGCTGCTACTTCTATTACTATGACTACTACTACTGTGGCTGCTTCCACTACTAGGACTACTACTACTATGGCTACTAAAACTACTACCACTACTACTGCAACAACTACCACTACTATTCCTACTACTACTATTACTACTACAGCTACAACTGCTATTACTCGCATTACTACTACTATTACTACTACTACACCTGCAACTGCTTTTGCTCCTACTACTACTACAACTACCGCTACAACAACTATTGTTAGTACTACTACTACTACTACTACTGATACTACTCCTGTTAATAATACTACTACTTGTACTATTGTTGGTACTGCTAGTCCTACTACTACTACTACTCTTGCTGCTACTTCTGCTCCTACTGCTACTACTACTACTACTTCTGTTATTACTACTACTGCTACTTTTACTTCTATTGGTACTAATACTCCTCCTGCTACTGCTACTTCTCCTACTACTGCTACTACTACTACTACAATAACTATTGCTACTACTACTACTACTGCTGCTGCTGCTGCTACTACTATTATCACTGTTACTACTACTACTACTTTTACTTCTGTTGCTACTACTACTACTACTACTTCAATTACTACTACAATCACTTTTCCTACTACTACGACTACTACTACAAGTTCAACTCCTTTTGCCATTACCACCACCACTACTACTACTACAATTAATACTAATATTGCAACTTCTACTACTCTGGCTACTATAACTACTGCTACTACTACTAATTCGACTACTGTTACTACCATTTCTGCCACTACTTCTATTGCTACTCCAACTACTACTTCTAGAACAACTACTACTACGCCTACAACAACAACTACAACTACTCCTACTACTTCTCCTACTCCACCTACTCCTATTACTACAACTACTACTACAACTACTGCTACTGCTACTACTTCTTCTACTACTATTACTGCTACTAGTACTACTCCTACTACTACTCCTGTTACTACTACTATTATGCCTACTACTACAACTACTACTCCTCCTATAACTACTACTACTACTATTACTACTACAACTAGTTCTACAACTTCTGCTATAACTAATACTACTGCTACTACTACTTTAGCTATTTCGAATACTACTGCTGCTACTATTACTCCTACTACTATAACTACTACAATTACTACTTCTACTACTACCACTAGTACTACTTCTACTCTTAGTACTACTATTACTTCCACTGCAACTACTACTACTCCAACTTGTACTCCTATTTCTATGCCTACTACTACCTTTGCAATTAATCCAACTACGGCAACAACCCCTGCTATTACTACTACTAGTACTACCCCTACTAGTACGAGTGCTACTACTATTACAACGAAAATAACTACTGCTGTTGCTACAACAACAACTACTACTACTGCTGTACCACTCCTTCCCCTATTACTACTACTACTACAATTATTACTACTAGTACTACTATTGCTATCACTACAACTATTACTATTGTTGCCACTACAAATACAACAACAACAACTACTATTACTACAAATACTATTCCTACTACAACTATTACAACTACTATTACTACTAGTTCTGCTACTACTGTTGCAACTGGTACTACTACAACTCCTACTAATACTAGTACTACTACTACTACCACCACCACTACTACTACAACTACTACTATTACAAGTACTACTACTCCTCCTCCTCCTCCTACTACTACTAATACAACTACTACTACTACTGCTACTACTACTAGCACTAGTACTATTGTGGCTACTGCTACTACAACTACTACTATAACAATTTCAACAACTTATACTTCTGCTACTAATACTGCTACTATTACTGCAGCTACTAGAACTACTACTATTGTTGCTACTGTTGCCAATACCACTACTACTACTATAACTTCCCCTGCAATTACTACTACTGCTACTCCTACTACTACTAATAGTACTATTTCTACTACTAATACTACTATTACTACTAATACTACTGCTACTGATACTACTATTACTACTATTACTACTACTATGACTGCAATATATGTTGCTGCTACTACTACAATAACAACAACTTCTACTACTACTACTACTACATTTACAACTACTGCTACGGCTACAACTACTACTACCACTACTGCTACTGCTACTGCTGCTGCTGCTGCTGCTACTACTACTACTGTTACTACTACCACAACTATTACTACTAAAATTACAGCTGCTAATACTGTTACTACTACAACTACTGCTGTTGCTGCTACTGCTACCACAACTACCACCGCTACTTCTATTACTACCACCACTACTACTACTCCTGTTAGTGCAGCTAGCACTATTGCTACAGCTATTATTGCTACTACTATTGTTGTTGCTGCAACTATGTCTTCTGCCACTGCTACAACTACTACTGTTACTACTACAACAACTACTGCTACTGCTACTGCAACTACTGCTTCTTCTGCTACTTTTGTTACTACAACTACTGTTTCTATTACTACTACTACTACTAGGACTACTGCTACTACTACTGCCACTACTACAACAACTTCTCCTCCTCATTCTACTTGTACTATATCTACTACTACTACTACTACCATTATTATTATTACTGCTACTACTACCACTAGCAATACTACAACTACTGCTGTTGCTGTTGCTGCTACTGCTAATACGACTACTACTACGACTACTACAATTGCTTCTACTGCTGTTGGTACGACTACTATTACTACTATTTCTGCTACTACTTCTGTTACTACTACTACTCCTGCTACTACAGCTGCTATTGCTAATACTGCCACTGCTGCTACTATTACTACTTCAACTACTACTTCTACTTCTAATACTGCGGCTGTTTCTATAGCTACTACTACTACTACTCCTACTACTACTACAACTGCTACGGCTGTTACTACGACTCCTGCTACCACTACTAATGCTACTACTACTACTACTATTGCTAGTAATACTACTACCGCCACCAATTTTGTGGTTGCTACTATCGTGGCAACTACTACTACTACAATTTCTATGACTAATACTACTTCTGTTGCTTCTATTACTACTAATGGTACTACTGCTACTACAACTACTACTACTATTGCTACTACATCTACTATAACTTCTACTAGTACTACTGCTACTACTTCTGCTACTAGTACTATGACTACTGCTGCTGCTGCTGCTGCTACTAATACCTTTACTGCTACAACTACTATAACTACTAGTACTACCACTATTAGTACTATGACTACTACTATTACTACTATTACTACTAGTAGTAATACTACTACCACCACTAATGCTGCCGCTGTTGCAGCTGCTGTAAATAGTACTACTACAACTGCTACAACAACTACTACAATGACATAAACTACTACTGCTACTGCTATTGCTACTACTGCTGCTACTACTACTACGACAACAACTACTACAACTGTTGCTACTGCAACTACCACTACTACTATTATGGCTATTAGCACTACTACGACTATTACTACTGCTACTACTACTATTGATGCTACTAATTCTACTACTAGTACTTTTGCTACTACTACTACTGCTGCTGCTACTACTACTACTACTACTACTACAACAACAACAACAACAACGGCTACTACTACTACTATTACTGTCGTTGCTACTATTGCTGCTACTACTACTACTACTACAGCTACTTCTACTATTACTACTACTACATCTCCTACTACTTCTACTGCTGCAACCATACTGCGACTACTTCTACAACATCTATTACTACAACTTCTGCTACTTCTGCTACAATTACAACTGCTACTACTACTATTACTATGACAACTAAGACTACTACTACTACAACTACAACTACTTGAACAACTACTACAAGTACTTTTCCAACAATAGCAAATACTACTACCTCTCCTACTACTACAACTTCAGGTACTACTACTACTGCAATAACTACTACTTTTGCTGGTACTACTACTACTACTACTAGTACTGCTACTACTTCTACTACTGCTACTGTTGGTACTGCTGTTGCAACTACTTCTACTACTACTACTGCTACTACAGCTACTACTGTGACAACTGCTACTACTACTACAACTTCTACAACTAACGCTACTACTACTACTTCTCAAACAACTACTACTATTGCTACAACAACTGCTAATACTACTACTACCACTACAATTACGACTACTGCTACTACTACTACTACTACTCCTACTGCTACCGCAACTACTACTTTTGTTACTACTACTGCTACTACTCCTGCAGCTACTACCACTACTGCTGCTGCTGCTTCAACTACTACTAGTTCTACTCATACTGCTATTGCTACTACTAGTACTCAACTACTACAACTAATACTACTACTGCTACTACTATGACTACTACAACTATTGTAACTACTACCACCACTACTACTCCTGCTACTACTACTGCAACTACTGCTACTACTGCTGCGGCTACTACTAATTCAACTACTAATACTACGAATACAAATGCTGCTACAGCTACAGCTAGAACTACTTATTTTCCTACCACTACTACTTTTGCTACAAGTACGGCTACTACTACTGCTGCTGCTACGACTACTACGATTGCGACCACTACTACCTCTACTACAACTATTATTTCTACAACTAATACTACTGCTGCTGCTACATTCGATTATGCTCCTAGAACAACTACAACTACAACTACTGCTACTACTACTAATACTACTACTACTATTGCTACTGCAATTGCTTCTGCTAGGGTTAATACTACTACTACTCCTTCGACTACTACTACAACAACAGCTACAATAACTACTGCTACTTCTACTATTATTGCTACTACTACTACTACTATGGCTTCTACTACTACTGCTGCTGCTGCTGTTGTCGCTCCTACCAGTTTCGCTAGAACTACAATTGCTGCGATTATTACTACTACAATTGCGACTACTAGTGCAGTTGCTCTTACAACAACTGCTACTACTGTTGCTACTACTAATGCTACTACAACAACTACTACTGCTACTAGTATTACAACTATTACTACTATTACTACTTCTACTACTGCTATTGATAGGGAAACTTCTACAACCCCTACAACTACAACTACTGCTACTGCTGCTACTACTACAACTAGTAAAACTACTACTGCCACTACCATTGTTCCTACTACTACTTCTTCTACTCCTGTTACAACTACAACTACTACTACCACAACTACAACAACAACTACAACAACAACTACTCCTACTACTACTACTACTTCTACAACAATTATTACTACTACTATTTCTACTACTACTACAACTATTACAGCTACTCTGACTACTACTTCTACTGCTACTCCTACTATTACACCTACTGCTTCTACTACTACTCCTACTATTACTACCACTACTACTACTACCAGCATTACCAATATTACTACAACAACTACTGCTGCTGTTACTACTATTACTACTACATCTACTACTACTACCACCACCATTACTTCTACTATTGCTACTACTACTACTACTACTTCTTCTTCTTCTTCTTCTTCTTCTTCTGTATCAACTACTACTTCTACTATTGTTAGTACGACTACTACTACTGCTACAAAAACTACTTCCGCTGCTACTACTAATGCTACTACTACTACTACTACAACAACAACTACTACTACTACAACTACTACTATTATGACTACTACTGCTACTGCTACTACTACTTCTTCTTGTTCTTCTTCTTCTTCATCTACTACTATTACTACTACTACTACTACTGTTACTACTACTTCTACTTCTACTACTACTACTACTGCTACTACAACTGCTTCCGCTGCTACTAATAATGCTACTATTACTAAAACTACTTCTACTACGACTCCTACTACTACTACTGCTGCTGTTGCTACTACTCCTGCTACTGCAACTACTGCTTTCGCTACTACTTCTACTGCTACTACTACTGCTGCCATTCTGGCAATGGTACAACTGCTGCTGCTACTACAACTTCTACTATTACTACTGCTACTATTTCTACGGCTACTACTACTAGTACTACTACAACTTCTACCATTACTACTACTACAGCAGTTATTGATAATGCTACTACTAGTACTTCTACCACTCATACATCTGCAACCACTACTGCTACTACTACAAATTCTACTACTATTTCTACTACTACTTCTGCTACAAATGCTACTACCACAACTACTACTGCGGCTACAACTACTATAACACTACTACTAAAACTACTACTACAACTGCTACTATTACAACTATTAATACCACTATTACTACTATTGCGGCCACTACTACTGCTACTACTATTACTACTGCTGCTGCTAAGATTATTACAACTACTGCAACTACTACTACTACAACTACTAGTCCTACGGCTACTACTTCTCTAACTACTACTGTTGTTATGACAACTACTATAGCTACTACTCCTACTACTAGTTGTAGTACTACTACTACTAGTACTGCTTCTGATGCTACTACCACTACCACTACTACTACTACAACTGTTGATGCTACTACTGCTACTAGTAGTACTAATGCTCCCACTACTGCCACTATTAGCACAACTGCTGCTACTATTACTTCTACTACTATTACTACTACTATTGAAACTACTGCCACTACGGCTACTCCTACGGCTACTACATCTCCAACTACTACTACTGTTGTTACGACTACTACTATAGCTACTACTATAACTACTACTGGTAGCACTACTAATGTTATTGCTGCTACTACTACTTCTACTACTAGTACTAATCCTACCACTACTGCTTCCACTAGTGCAGCTACTACTACTACTACTGCAACTGCTAATACAACCACTACTACTATTAGTACTACTAGCACCACTATTGCCATTGTTATTTCTGCTACTACTTCTACTACTCCTGTTACTTCTGCTACTACTACTGCTACTGCTATTGCTATTGCTACTACTGCCACTACTACTACTACTATTGCTATTGCTACTACTACTGCTACTACTACTACGGATGTTGTTGTTGCTGCTACTACTACTACCACTACTGCTACTTCTACTACCACAACTCCTACTATTCCTACTGCTACAACTACTACCGCTATTACTACTTCTACTTGTACTACTACTACTATTCCTATTGCTACAACTTTTGCTACAACTACTATTGCTACCACTATAACTACTTCTGCAACTAATACTATAACTACTATAACTGCCTCTACTACTACTACTACTACTACTACTACGACTACAACTACTGCTACTTCTATAATTGTTACAACTAATACTGCTACGATTGCTACTGCTATTACTACTACTATTACTACTACTAAAAGAATTGCTGCTACTACTACAACTACAACTACTACCACTACGTTTGCAACTACAACAACAACAGCTACTACTACTATTACTTCTACAACCATTGCTACCACCCCGGCTACTTCCACTACTACTACTACTCCAGCTACTACTATTAGTTCTACTACTATTAGTACTACTACTACTACTCCTTGTACGACTACTACTACTTCTGCTGCTACTACTACTACACTACTACTGCTGTACTAGGACTACTTACTACTCTACTACTTCCTACTCCTACCTACTACTACTACTACTAGTACTACTACTACTACTCCTACTCCTACTACTACTACTACCTACTCCTACAACAACCCTACTCTTGCTACTACTACTCCTACTACTACTACTACTGCTACTGCTTTCACTACTACTAGGCTCCTACATCTACTACTGCTGCTGCTACTACTACTACTCCTACGACTACTACTACTATTACTACTACTTCTGCCCCTACTACACTTACTACTACTCCTACTACAACTACTACTTCTACTACTACTGCTGCTATTGCTATTACTACTGCTCCTACTACTATTTCAACTACAACAACAACTACTACTAGTACAATTGCTGTTGTTGCTGTTGCTACAACTGCTATTACTATTGCTATTGCTCCTCCTCCTCCTCCTCCTCTTCCTCTTACTACTACTACTACTAATACTTCTACTATTGCTCCTATTACTACTACTACTTCTACTACTACTCCTCTTCCTACTACTACTATTAATAATACTACTCCTCCTCCTCCTACTACTACTATTTCTATTATAACTGCTCCTACTACTACAGTTACTACAATTGCTACTACAACTAGTGCTACTACGATTGCTAATACCACTACTTCTAATACTACTACTACTACTACTACTACTACTGCAGCTATAAATACTGCAACTACTTCTGCTACTACTATTGCTACAACTGCTACTACTACCACTACTACAACAACTACTCCAAGGACTACAACTACTACTAGCACTACTACTACTACTACAAATACTACAACTACTTTTGCAACTACTACTTCTAATTCTGCTACTACTGCCACTACTACTACTACAACTACAACTACTACTACTACTTCTATGACTACTACAACTACCACTACTCCAACTCCTACTACGACAACTATGACTACTGATACTACTAGTTCTATTGCAACTATTGTGGCTACAACAACTACTACTTCTACTACAGCTTCTACTACTATTTCTGCTACAACTACTATTACTGCTACTACTACTACTACGACTACTACTACTACTACTACTACTAATATCACTACTCCTAACACTCCTAGTACTTCTACCACTGCTTCTTCTTCTTCTTCTACTACTACTACTACTACTACAACTTCTACTACTACTATTACTGCTACTACTACTAATTCTACCACTTTTTCTACTACTATTACTACTTCTACCATTGCTTCTACAACCACTAGCACTACTACCACCACTACTACTACTACTACTATTACAACAACTACAACTCCTACTACTACTGCTACTTCTACTACTGTAACTACTGCTACTGCTACAACAACAACAACTAATGCTTTTACTTCTATTACTATTACTACTACACCTTCTACTACTACTCCTACTCATACTGCTGCTCCTACTACTACTAACACTGCTACTATTGTTGCTGCTACTACTACTACTAGTAGTAACCTGGCCATTGCTGTTATTGCTAGTCCTACTACTACTACTACTACTACAACTACTTCTACGACGACAATAACTACAACTACTGTTACTAGAAATCCTACTGGCGCTGCTGCTACTCCTAGTACTACTACAACTACTACTACTATTACAACAACTACTTCTCCTTCTAATGTAGGTACACCTAGTACCAAAACTAGTACTACCACTACAACTACTACACCTGCTACTACTACTACTACAACTAATGCTACAACTACTACCATTGCAACTACTACTACTTCTACTACTGTTATTAGTACTGCTACTTCTACTACTACTGCTATTCCAACTACAACTACACCGATTACTACTCTTACAACTACTCCTACTCCTACTACGGCTCTTGCTACTACTACGACTACTACTACTAGTATTACTCTTGTTGCTGCTGCCGTTGCTCCTGCTACTACTCCTATTACTACTATTACTATTACTAATACGTCTTCTTCTTCTACAACAACAACAATTACTAATACTACAAGTACTCCTCCAGCTATTGCTCCTCCTCCTCCTCCTCCTCCTCCTCCTACTACTACTACTACTACAACTACTACCACTTCTTCTACAACTACTACTTCTACAATTACTACAACTACGACGACTACTACTACTACTCCCACTACTACTTCCACTACTACTTCTACAGCAACAACTACTACAGCTACTACTATGGGCACAACTTCCACTACTACTATTGCTACAACTCCTAACACTCCTATTACTACTACTACTACTACTACCACTATTACTAATTCTACCACTCCTTCTACGACCACCACCACCAACACCACCACCACTTCTACTACTAATACTGCTACTACTGCTGCTACTGCTACTACTACTACTACTATAGCTTCTACAAATACTACAACAACTACTACTACTATTACAATTACTGCTGCGAGTACTACTACTATTAGTACTACTAGTACTACTACTACTACTACTACTACTACTACTAAATCGACTATTACTCCTACTCCTACTGCTCTACTACTACTACTACCACTTACTACTACTTACAACTTCTACTATTACAACTACTACTACTACTGCAATAACCAATACTACTATTACTATTACTACTACTTCTAGTACTCCTACAACTACCACCACTACTACTACTATTGCTACAACTGTAGCTACTGCTACTACTGTTACTATTACTCCTATTACTGTTACTACTACTGCTACTATTACCACTTTTGTGGCTACTACTTCTACTATTTCTACTACTACTTCTACTATTATGACTACTCTACTCCTGCTACTGCGACTACTACTTCTCCCACTGATATAGCTACTAATTCTCCTACTGCTACTGCTACTTCTACTACTGTGGCTACAACAACTACTACTACTTCCGCTACTACTACTGCTACGACTACTACGACTACAACTACTACTACCACTATTCCAACAGCTACTACTCCAACCACTACTACTATTATTGGAACTACTGCTATTACTGCTACTACTACTTCTGCTACTACTACTGCTACAGCTGCTGCTACTAGTACTACTACTACCACTATTCCAACTACTACTACTCCTGCTAATACTCCTTCACCAACTCCTACTATGACTACTACTACTACTATTACCTCTACTATAACTATAGCTACTAGTACTACCCCTACTACTACTGCTACTGCTACTCCTACCACTATTACTAATACTACTGCTACTACTATGACTATTACTCTTAACATTATTATTATAACTACTATTGCAACTATTGCTACAACAACTACTACTACTACCAATACTACAATTACTACTACTACAACTACTACTACAACTACTACTCCTACTGCTACTGCTAGTACTACTACTACAACAATAACAATAACTACTACTACTATTACAACAACAACTACTACTACTACTGTTACGGCTACTTCTACTGTTGTTCCTACTGCTACCACTACAACAGTTGTTACTATTACTACTAATATAACTACCACAACAACTACTAATACTCTACTCCTACTGTTACTACTTCTATTCCTTCTAGTTCTACTACTACTACCGCAACTCATACAACTACTCTTGCTCAAACTTCTACTCCTACTACTCTTTTTGCTACCACAACAACTACTACCTCTACTGCTGTCACAACTACTACAATTACTACTACGGTTACTACTACTACTTTTGATGCTGCTGCTACCACTACTACTACTAGTACTACAAGTACTGCTCCTACTACTGCTACTACTATAACTACAACTACTGCTACTATTATTGATACTAGTACTACACTAGTAATCCTACTACTACAACTACTACTCCTTCTCCTGCACCTATTCGTACTACTTCTCCTACGACTACTATTACTACTACAATTTCTACAACCACCACCACTACTTCCACTAGTACTGCCACTACCAATAATGCTATCGCAACTACTAGTACTACTACTTCTAGTACTCTTGCTGCTGCTGCTGCTAATTTGACTATCACTACTACTACAACAACAATAACTACTACTACTACTGCAACTACTACTATTGCTACTACTACTGCTACAACTAGTGCAACTACTACTATTGCTACTATTGCTACTACTACTACTGCAACTACTACTACTGCTGCTTCTGCTACTACTACTACTACTACTTCTAACACAGCTTCTGGTACTACTACTACTACTACCACCACTACTTCCTTCTGCTACTAATACTACTACTACTACTACTGCTACCACCACCACTACTACGACAAGTACTACTACTACTGCTGCTGCTAATGCTACTAATACTACTACAACTACTATTACAACAATGACAACTCCTACTATTGTTTCTAATGCTACTACTGCTACAACTACTACTACCGCTACTTCTACTACTACTACTACTACTTCTATTACTGCTTATGCAGTGTGTGCTGCTACTACTACTAATACTACTACTACTACTACTACTACTACTACTACATCGACTATTACTCCTAATCATACTCTTACACCTACTACTATTACTACAACAACTTCTACAGCTACTACTACTACTACTTCTACTACAATTACTATTACTACTACTACAACAATAACTACTACTACTACAGCTACTACTACTACTACTACTGCAAGTGCTACTATTGCTACTCCAGCTACTACTACTACTACAACTGCCACTACTACAAATACTGCCACTACTACTCCAACTGTTACAACTTCTATAGCTGCCACTACTACTACTACTTCTATTACTACTAATTCTATTACTACTAATTCTATTACTACTATTGCTACTACTTCTACAACTACTGCTAGTATCGCTGCTACTATTACTGCCACAACTACTTCTACTACTGTCACTACTACTGCGACAACTACTACTGATTCAATGACTACTACTGCTACTGTTATTACCAATACTGCTAGTACTACAACTAATACTACTCCTACTACTATAAATGTTATTGCTATCACTAATGGTGCTACTACTACTTCTATTACTGGTAATGCTGCTACTTCTGCTACTACAACTGCTGCTATTACTACTACTAGTATTACTACAGCTACTACTACTATTGCTAATACTGCTACTATTACTACAACTACTTCTACTACTACAACAACTTCTCCTACTCCTACTACTCCTTCTACTCCAACTACTACTACTGCTTCTACTACTCCTTCTACTCTTACTGCTAATACTACTCCTTGTGCTACTCGTACTACTCCTACTACTACTACTACCACTACTTCTTCTACTACTACGGCTGCTGTTGTTGCTACTATTTCCATAGCTGCTGCTTCTACTACTTCAGTTACTCCTGCTGCTGCAATAGCTACTACTGCTACTACTGCAACTACTACAACTACTACTACAGCTACTACTCCTACTACTAGTTCTACTACTACTACTACTACAACTGTTACTACCACTACGACTACAACAACAACAATAACAAATACTCTTGCTACTACTACTCCTGCTACTTCTTATATTATAATTATTGTTACTGCTACTACTACTGATACTAAAACTACAACTACTAGTAGTACTACTATTACTACTATAACTGCTACAACTACTGATACTACAACTACAACTACTAGTACTACTATTACTATTATAATTGCTACAAATACTAATATTTCTTCTATTACTACTACTTACAACTACTAATATTACTATTATTACTACTACAACTGCTACCACTACTACTATTACTACTATTACAAGTACCACTACTACTACTTCTGCAAATATTACAACAACAACTACTACTACCACTGCTTCTACCACCACTACTACTACTATTGCTACTGCTACTACTGCTACTACTGCTACATCTACTACTACTGCTATAACTAGTTGTACAACTGCTACTATTAGAGCTACGACTACTACTGTGACTACTACTGCTAATGCGACTCCTATTGCTATAATCGCTACCGCCACAACCACTGCAATTACTATTACTACTTCTACTATTACTGCTGCTACTACTGCTGCTGCTACAACTCCTACTACTACTACTACTACTACTACTACTACTACTACTACTACTCCTCCTGCTACTACTTCTACTTCTTCTACTCCTACTACTACTACAACAGCTACTGCTAGTCCTACTACCACAACTACTTCTACGACAACTCCAACTAGTTTCACTACTACTATTACTGCTACAACTGCTACTACTTCTACCACTACTGCTACTACTACTATTCCTTCTAGTACTACTACTACCACTACAACTCTTACAACTACTCCTACTCCAACTTCTACTCCAATATCTACTGCTTCTTCTACTATAACTACTCAAACTACTACTACTGCTACAACTACTACTATTACTACTACGGCTACTACTACTACTACTACTTTTGATGTTGTTGCTCCTGCTACTACTGCTGCTGCTGCTGCTACTACTACTACTACTACTATTATTATTGCTACTACTACAACTACTACTATTATTACTACTCCTATTCCGACTCCTACTCCAAATAACACAACTTCTACTACACATAGTACTACTAACCCTACTACTACTACTACTACTATGACGACTATTTCCATTCCTACTCCTACTATGAATACTACAACTGCTACTGCTGCTACCACAACTCCAACAACTACAACTCCTACTACTACGCCTACTACAACTCCTACTACAGCTACTACTACAACAACAACTACTACTATTATTATTACTACTACTACTACAACTACTACTAGTACTACTAACACTAATATTACTACTGCTGCTGCTACTACCGTTACTACAACTACTACTAATACAACTACTACTACTTCGACTACTATTACTACTACTACCACTTCTAGTACTACTACTTCAACTACTACTCCTGCTGCTATTGCTACTCCTACAACTACTACGACTACTACCACTACTACAACTACTACACCTACTACTATAGTTACCACTACTACAGCTACTTTACTGCTACAACTATTACTATGACAACTACTACTACAACAATAACTACTACTATTGCTAATGCTGCTGGTGCTACTACTCCTATTAATACCACTACCACCACTACTACTGCAACAACAATAACTACTACTACTACAACTACTACTACTACGACTATTGCTACTACGACTACTACTGCTACCACTACTCCAACAACTACAACTCCTACTACTACTCCTACTACAACTCTTACTAATACAACTACAACTCCCACTAGTACTACTACAACAACTACTATTCCAACTCCTGCTAGTACTACTCCTCCTAGTACTACTATTACTACTACCACTACTGTGACTACTACGACTACTACTACTTCTACTACTACTACTAATACTACTGTGACTACTACAACAACAACAACTACTACTACTACTACTACAGCTCCTACAGTTGCTGCTATTCCTACTACAACTGCAACAAATAATACTATAACTACTACACCTACTACTATCGCCACAACTACTACTACTGTCGCTATTACTACTTTTATGACTACCATTATAACTACTGCAACTCCTACTATTGTTGCTGCTACCACTACTCCAACAACTACAACTCCTACTACTACTCATACTACAACTTTGACAAATACTACTACTGCTACTACTACTAATACTTCTACAGTTACTACTACTGATGAAATTGCTGCTACTACTACAACTGCTACTACTACTACTTCCACTACTACTGTTACTCCTACTACTTCCACCACCACCACCACTACTACTACTACTACTATTACTACCATTACTATTTCTATGACTACTACTACTACTACAACTCCCACACCTACAACTGCTACAACTACAACTCCTACTATAACTCCAACTCCAACTTCGACTCCTAGAACTACTCCTACTAATACAACAGCTATTACTACTACAACTAATACTACTACTACTACTGTTTCTACTATTGGTGCTGCTACTGCTACCTCTACAACTACTACTTCTTCTTCTACTACTACTACTATTACTAGTACTTCCAAGATAACTACTACTACTACTCCTCCTCCTCCTCCTCCTTCTGCTGTTGCTGCTACTAGTACCCCTACTATTAATACTATTACCCCAAATCCTACTGTTGCTACTACTATCACCCCTACTACTACTATTACCCGAAATCCTACTACTACTCCTACTCCAACTCATATTCCTACTATTACTCCTATTACGACTACTACTACTACCAGAACAACAATAACAACTACTACTACTATAATACTACTACTCCTAGTACTACTACTACTGCTACTACTCCTAACACGCCAACTACTGCTAGTACTACTTCTACTACTACTCCTACTATTACACCTACTATTACTACTCCTCCGAATACTACTCCTAACACTCCTACAACTTCAACTACTATTGCTCTGACTACAACTACTACTCCTAACACTACTGCAACTTCAACTACTACTACACTCCAACTATGACTACTACTACTACAACTACTACGACCACTACTACTACGCCTACTACTACTACTACTATTATTACTACTACTACTACTACACCTACTTCTACCATGACTACTACAATGCATACTAGTACTACTACAACAAACACACCTGCAACTACTACTACCACTACTATTGCAACTACTATGACTACTACTATTCCTACAATAACTACAATAACTATTATAGCTACCATGACTACTACTATCCCAACTCTGACTCCTACTACTCCTACTTTTACCATTACTATGACAACTACTATTCCTACTCCTATTTCGACTCCTACTGCTACTACAACTGCTACTACTCTTGCTACCACTACTCCGACAACGACAACTCTTACTACAACTCCAACTACAACTCCTACTACTACTACTACTACTATTACAACAATAACAACAATAATAACTACTGCTGCTGCTGCTGCTACTACTACTACCACCAACACTAATACAAATATTACTACTGCTACAGCTACTATCCCTACCACACCTAGTAGTATTTCTATTACTACTACTACTACTACTACTACTACTACTACTACTACTACTACTACTACTACTACCACTACTTCAACTACTACTCCTATTGCTACTGCTACTCCTACTAGTAGTACGACTAATAATACTACTGCTACTACTACTACTACTACTACTTCTATAGCTACTGCTGCTACTACCACTTCTACCATAACTATTACTACCACAACTACTGCTACTGTTCCTACTACTACAACTACAACTACTACTCCTATTGCTACTGCTACTCCTACTAGTAGTACGACTAATACTACTAGTACTACTACTACTACTACTTGTTCTATTGCTACTGCTGCTACTACCACTTCTACCACAACTACTACTACCACAATAACAACTACTACTGTTCCAACTACAACAACTACTGGCACTACTACTAGTAATACTACTCCCATTACTGCCACTACTATCACTATTACTACTACTACTACTACTGCATCAACTACTGCAAAAACTACTACAGCTACTTCTATAACTATTGCAACCACTTCAACGGCGATAACTACTACTACTGCAACAACTGCTACTGCTACTACTACTACTACTACTACTATACTACTACTAGTTCTATTACTAGTATTACTACTGCTACTACTACAACAACAACTACTACTACTATGACTAGTGCTACATTACTAATAGTACAACAACTACACCTACTACTCCAACCACTACTCCTACTACTACTACTACTATGAATACTACTACTACTCCAACCACTAGTACTACTGCTGCTGCTGCTACTACTACTACTATTGCTACTACTACTACTACTACTACTGCTGCTACTACTATGACTCTTATTCCAGCTACTCCTACAACTACAGCTGCTGCTGCTGCTACTACTACTACTATTACTACAAATACTACTACTACTTCTTCTACTATTACTACTACTACTACAACAACTGCTCCTCCTACTAATCCTATAACTACTACTACTATTACAACAACTACTACTACTACCACAACTTCTACTACTAGGACTACTACATTTACGGCTCCTACTATGACTACAACTACTACCTTTACTACTAATACTACTACTACGGCTACTACTTCTACGAGTACTACTATCTCTACTACGAGTATAATTGCTACTACTACTACTTCTCTATCTACTAGTACTAACACCACTACTACTACTCCCAATACCACTACTACTCCTACTCGTACTACTACTCCTACTGCTACTAGTACTATTACTTCTACTCTTCCTACTCCAACTCCCACTACGGCTACTACTCCTCCTCCTAATCCTACTACTAATGCTACCATGACTCCTACTATAATTACTACTACTATGACTACTATTACTGTTACTTCCCCTACTCAAACTATTACTACTCCTATTCCAACTACTCATACAACTATAGCTACTAGCACTACTACTGCTACTACTATTACCCTTACTAGTGCGACAACTACAGCTACTACTACTCCTACAACTTCTACTGCCACTACTACTAGTCGTACTACTACCACGGCTAGTACTAATACTACTGCTCCAACTACTACTACTACTACTACTATTTCTATTACTAATACTACTGCTACTGCTACTACTACTAGAATAATTGCTACTACTACTACAACTATAACTTCTACTACTAGTACAATTGTAATTACTACTACTCCCCCTTACTATTGGTACTACTGCTACTAATACTAACGCTACTACTACTCCTACTACTACTACTACTCCTGGTAGTACTGCTAGAATAGCTACCACACTTTTGACTTCAATTGCAGTTGTAGTAGCAGTGGCAACCACAGTGATTATAGTTATAGTACTTATAGTAGTAGTAGTGGTGGTAGTAGTAGTCGTAGTCATAGCAAATATAGTAGTATTAGAAGTTGTAGTAGTAGTCATAGCAGTAGTAGTAGTTGTAGTAGTAATAGGAATACTAGTATCAATAGTAGTAGCAGTAGCAATAGCAGCAATAGGAGTCATAGTAGTAGTAGTAGTAGAAGTAGTAGTAGTTGTTGTAGTAGTAGCTGTAGTAGCAGTTGTTGTTATAGTAGTAGTAGCAGCAGTAGTAGCAGATGTAGAATTAATAGTAATAATAGTAGTAGTAATAGTAGTAGGAGTTGTAGTAGTAAAAGTAGAGGCAATAGAAGTAGTAGTAGTAGTAGTGGTAGCTATCGTAGTAGTAGCTGTAGCAGCAGTAGTAGTAGTAGTAGCAGTAGCAGTTATAGTAGGAGTAGTAGCAACAATAATTATTGTAGTAGCTATACTAGCAGTAGCAATACTAGTAGCTATAGTAGTAGTAGTAGTTGTAGTAGTCATAGTAGTAGCAGTTGTAGCAGTAGCAATAGTAGTAGCAGTAGGAGTAGTAGTAGGAGAAGTACTCGTTGTAGTATCAGTAGTAGTAATGATATTTGTAGTAGTAGTAGTATTAGTAGTAGCTGCAGCAGCAGCAGTAGCGATAGCAACATCAGCAATAGCAATAACAGCTGTAGCTATACTAGTAGTAGCAAAAGTTGCAGCAACAACAACAACAGTACTAGTAGTACTAGTAGTAGTAGTGAAAGAAGTTGTAGTAATAGTAGTAGTAGCGGTTGTAGTAGTCGTAGTAGTAGCATGAGCCATAGTTGTAGTTGTAGCATTAGTAGCAGTGCTAGTAGTAGTAGTAGTAGAACTTGTTGTAGGAGTAGTAGCAGTAGTTGTTATTGTTTTAGTAGTCATAGCAGTAGTAGCAGTAATAGTAATAGTAGTAGTAATAGTAGTTATAACAGTAGTAGCAGAAGTAGTAGCTGTAGCAGTAGTAGTTATAGTAGTAGTAGTTATGGTAGAATTAATAGTAATGGAGGTTGCAATAGTAGTAGCAATAGTAGTAGTAGTAGTAGTTGGAGAAATAGCAGTAGTAGTAGTCGCATCTGTAGCAATTGTAGCAATAATTGTAGTAATACCACTAGTAGTAGTAGAAGTAGTAGCAAAAGTAGTAGTAGTAGTAGTAGCAATACTAGTTGTAATAGTAGTAGAAGAAGAGTAGTGACAAAAATAGTAGTCATGATAGTAGTAGTTATAGTAGAAGTAATAGTAGTAAAAGTTATAGTAGTAGTAGCATTAGTAGTCGTAGTTGTAGTGGTCAAAGTTGTAGTTCTAATAGCAGCAGTAGCAGTAGTAGTTATCGCATCAGTAGTAGTTATAGCAATAATTACAGTAGTAGTAGCAGTAGTAGTAGGAGCTGTAGAAGCAGTAGCAAAAATAGAAGCAGTAGTAGTAGAATTAGTTATTGTTGTAATAGTAGTAGTTGTTGTTGTTGTAATTTTAGTAGTAGTAATAGTTGTAGTAGTCGTCGTAGTAGTAGCAGTAGTAGTAGCGGCAGTAGTAGAAGCTTTAGTAGTAGTTAGCGACAGCAGTAGTAGTAGGGGAAGTAATAATAGTTATTGTAGTAGTAGTAGTGACAGTAGTGGTAGTTGGAGTCGTAGTAGTAGTAGTGGTAGTAGTTGTAGTAGTCGTAGTAACTATAGTAGTGGCAGTAGCAGTCGTACTAGTAGTTGTAGTAGTTGTAGTAGCAGTAGTAGTCATACCGATATTAGTAGAAGTTATGGTAGAAGTAGGAGAAGTAGTAGTAGTAGCAGTTGTAGCAGTTGTAGTGGTAGTAGTAATAGCAGCAGTAGTAGTGGTAGTAGTAGTAGAAATAGTAGCAGTTGTAGCAGTAGGAGCAGAAGTAGTAGAAGTGGTATTAGAAGTAGTTGTTGAATAAGCAGTATTAGTTGTAGTAGAATTAGTAGGAGTGAAAGTAATAGAAGTAGTAACAGTAGCATAGTAGCAAAAGTAATAGTAGTAGTAGAGTAGTAGTAGCAGAAGTAGTGTAGTACTAGCACTCATAGCAGCAACAACAACATTAGTGATAGTAGTAGTAGTAGTAGTAGTATTAGTACCCACAGTAGCAGTTGTTATAGTAGAAGCAGAAGCTGCAACAGTTGTATCAACAGTAGCAATAGTAGCAATAGTAGCAGTAGGAGTCGTAGCAGTAGTTGTGGTAGTAGTTGTTGTCTTACTAGTAGTAGTAACACTAGTCGCATTAGTAGAAGTAGGAGTAGTAGTAAAAGTAGTAGTAGCAATAGTAGCAGTGGTTGTAGCAGTAGTACTAGTACTAGTAGTAGCAGAAGTAGTAATAGTTGTAATATTAGTGGTAGTAGTGGTTGTTGCAATCGTAATAGTAGTAGTAGTAGTAGCAATAGTTGCAGTGGTACTAGCCGTAGTAGTACCAACAATATTAGCAGTAGTAGTAGTAGTGGCAATAGTATTAGTAGTCGTAGTAGTAGTAGTAGGTGAGGTAATAGTAGTAGCGTAGTAGCAGTAGTATTGGTAGTTGTTGTAGAATTTGTTATGTAGTAGTAGTAGAAGTAGTAGTAGTAGCAGTTATTGTAGCAGCAGTAGTACTAGTAGCATTAATGGCAGAAGTAGCAGTAGTTATAGGAGTTGTAGTAGTAGTAGCCATAATTGTAGCCGCAGTAGCAACAGTTGTAGTAGTAGTAGTTATAGTAGTAACTGAAGTAGCATTAGTAGTAGAAGTAGAAGTCGTTGTAGTGGTAGCAGTAGTAGCAATAGTAGCCATAGTAGCAAAAGTAGCAATAGTAGCGGTCGTAGCAGTAGTAGCTATAGTAGTTGTTGTAGTAGTAGCAGTAATAGTTCTAGAAGAAGAAGAAGTAATAGTAGTAGCAGCAATATTAATAGTCATAGTAGCAAAACTAGTAGCAGGAGTGGTAGTGGTAGGAATGGTATTAGTAGGAGTAGCAGTTGTAGTACTAGTAGAGGTGGTTATAGTACAAATAGGAGTAGGACAAGTAGTAGTAGATGTACCAGAAGTAGTAGAAGTTGTAGTAGTAATATTTGTAGTAGTAGCGGAAGTAGCAGTAGCAGCAGCAGCAGTAGTAGTAGCACTAGCAGCAGTAGGTATAGCGGTAGTAGTAGTCCGAGGAGTAGTGGTAGTAGTAGTTGTAGTAGTTGTTGTTATTGTTGTAGCTACAGTAGTAGTAGTGGCCGTAGTAGTAGAAGTAGTAGTATGAGTAGTAGTAATTTCAGTGGCAGTCAAATTAGTGGTAGCAGTAGTGGCAGTAGTAACAACAGTAGTAGCAGTTATTATTGTTGTCATAGTTTTGGATGCAGTTGCAGTAGTAGTAGTAGCTAAGTAGCAGTAGTAGTAGAAGTAGTAGTAGTAGTAGTAGTAGTCATAGCAGCAGTAGTTGTAGTTGTAGTCGAAGAAGTGGCAGCAATAGTAGCAGTAGTAGCAGTAGTAGCAGAAGTAGTAATAGAACTAGTAGTAGTAGTAGTAGTAGTAGTAGTAGCAGTAGAAGTAATAGTAGTAGTAGTATTAATAATATTAGTAGCAGTAGTAGTTGTAGCGGTAGTAGTATTAGTTATAGCCGTAGTAGTAGGAGTGTTTGGAGTAGTAGTATTGGTACGGGTAACAGTAGTTGGAGTAGTAAGTAGGAGGACTGTAAGTAGTTAGGAGTAGGCGCAATAGTAATTTGTAGGAGCAGTTGTAGCAAATGTATGTGGAAGAAGTAGATAGGAGTAGTAGTAATAAGTGTAGTAGTAGGAGTAGTAGGTTTTAATTGTTGTTGTTATGTTGTTGTTGTTGTTGTTATTGTTGTTTGTTGTTGTTTTGGTGTTGGTGGTTCGTAGTAAGTAGTAGGAGATTTGCGTAGGAGTGGTAGTTTCAAGTCAGTAGTCGTAGTAGAAGTAGTAGTCGTAGCAGTAAGTACTAGTAGGTCTTAGTATAGTAGTTATTGTAGCAGTAGTAGTATAGTAGTTGTTGTTGTTGTTGTAGTAGTAGTAGTTGTTGTTGTAGCTGTAGTAGAAGTAGAGTTAGGGGTAATAGTAGTAGTAGTGGTTGTAGTAGTAGAAGCAGTGGTCGTAGCTGTAGTAGTAGTACCAGCAGCAATAACAACAATAGTAGTAGTAATAGTAGTAGTTGTTGTTGTTATTGTTGTTGTAGTAGTTGTAGTCGAGGTAGGAGTAATAGTAGTAGTTGTGGTTGTTGTAGTAGTAGAAGTAGTGTTCGTAGCTGTAGTAGTAGTAGTATTAATAATATTAGTAGCAGTAGTAGTTGTAGCGGTAGTAGTATTAGTTATAGCCGTAGTAGTAGGAGTGTTTGGAGTAGTAGTATTGGTACGGGTAACAGTAGTTGGAGTAGTAGTAGGAGGACTAGTAGTAGTAGTAGGAGTAGTCGCAATAGTAGTTGTAGTAGCAGTTGTAGCAAATGTAGTGGAAGTAGTAGTAGGAGTAGTAGTAATAGTTGTAGTAGTAGTAGTAGTAGTAGTTATTGTTGTTGTTGTTGTTGTTGTTGTTGTTGTTGTTGTTGTTGTTGTTGTTGTTGTTGTTGTTGTGGTAGTAGTAGTAGTAGTAGTAGTAGCAGTAGTAGTAGTAGGAGTTGGAGTTGGAGTGGTAGTTCAAGTAGTAGTAGTAGTAGTAGGTAGTAGTAGCAGTAAGTACTACTACTAGTAGTAGTAGTAGTAGTTGTTGTTGTTGTTGTTGTAGTAGTAGTAGTTGTTGTTGTAGCAGTAGTAGAAGTAGAGTTAGGGGTAATAGTAGTAGTAGTGGTTGTAGTAGTAGAAGCAGTGGTCGTAGCTGTAGTAGTAGTACCAGCAGCAATAACAACAATAGTAGTTGTAATAGTAGTAGTTGTTGTTGTTATTGTTGTTGTAGTAGTTGTAGTCGAGGTAGGAGTAATAGTAGTAGTTGTGGTTGTTGTAGTAGTAGAAGTAGTGTTCATAGCTGTAGTAGTAGTAGTTGTAGTAGTAACAGCATTAGTAGCTGTAGCAGCAGTAGTTTTAGTGCTATAAGTAGTAGATATTGAGTAGTAGTAGTAGTGGAAGTAGTAGTCAAAGTTGGAGTAGGAGTAGGAGTAGGAGTGGGAGTAGAGGTGGTAATAGTAGTAGTAGTAGTAGCAATAGTAGGAGTAGTAGTAGTAGCAGTTATAGTAGTTGTAGTAGTAGCAGTAGTTGTTGTAATAGAAATAATAGTAGTAATAGTAGTAGTTATAGGACTTGCTGCAGCAGCAGTAACAACATAATTGGTACTAGTTATAGTAGTAGTAGTTGCAGCAGCAGTAGTAGTAGTCGAAATAGCAGCAGCAATAGTAGTAGTATTAGTAGTATTAGTAGTTGTGGTGGCAGTAGTACTAGCTATTTTATTACCAGCAGCAGCATCAGCAGTATTAGAAGTAGCAGCAGGGGCAGGAGTAGTAGTAGTAGTAATAATAGTTGGAGTTGTTGTGGTAGTAGTAGTACTTGTACTACTAATAATAGTAGTAGGAGTGGTAGCTGCAGTATAGTAGTAATAGTAGCAATAGTAGTTGCAACAGTAGTAGTAGCAGGAGTAGTAGTAAAAGTGATAGATGTAATAATATTTGCAGTAGGTGTAGCAGTAGTTGTAATAGTAGTAGTTGTAGAAATAGTAGTAGCAGCAGGCATAGTAGTAGTAGTAGAAGTCGTAAAAGTTGTAGGAGTAGCCGTTAGAGTTGAAGCAGTGGTAGTTTGAGCAGTAGCAGCAATAGCAGTAGTAGTAACAAGCATAGGAGTAGTAGTAAAGTAGTAGCAGAAGTTGTAGTACTAGCGTTAGTTGTAGTAGTAGTTGTTGTAGCTGTAGTAGCAGTAATAGTATTAGTAGTGGTAGTAGTGTAGTAATAATAGCTGTAGTAGTAGTAGTGTACTACTAATAGCAGTAGTAGTAGTGGTCGTGGTAGTAGTAGCATTAGTAGCAGCAGTAGTACTAATAGTAGTAGTAGTAGAAGTATTAGAAGCAGTAGTGGTAGTATGGTAGCAACAGTAGTAGTAGTAGAGGTAGCAGTAGTAGTAGCTGTAGCAGTAGCGGTAGTAGTAGTAGCCATCACGACAACAGTTGTTGTAGTAGTAGTAGTAGTAGTCCTACTAATAATACTAGTATAAGTAATAGTAGTAGCAATAGTAGTAATAGTAAGACTAGTAGTAATAATAGTAGCAGTAGTAGCAATAATAGTAGCAATAGTTGTAGTAGTAGTAGTCGGAGGAGGAGCAATAGCAGCAGCAGCAAACGTAGTAGTAGTAGTAGTAGTAGCAACAACAGCAATAGTAGTAGCAGCAGTAGTAATAGCAGCAACAAGAGTAGTAGTAGTGGCAGTCGCAACAGTAGTAGTAGCGAAAGTAGTGCTAGTAGTAAAAGTAGTAGCAGTAGTAGTTATTGTAGTAGTAGCAGTTGTTGTAGTAGTAACAAAAGTAATAGCAATAGTAGCAATAGTAGCAGAAGTAGTTGTAGTAGTAACAGAAGTAGTAGAAATAGTAGACGTTGTAGTAGTGTTGGTGGTGGTGTTGGTGGTAGTAGTAGTAGTAGTAGCAGTGGTTGTAGGAGTAGGAATAGTGGTAGTTGTAGTAGCAGTAGCAGCAATAGTAGGAGCAGTAGCAGTAG
Organism: Trichopus zeylanicus subsp. travancoricus; assembly: GCA_005019695.1. Lineage (NCBI taxonomy): Eukaryota > Viridiplantae > Streptophyta > Magnoliopsida > Dioscoreales > Dioscoreaceae > Trichopus > Trichopus zeylanicus. The sequence goes on along the minus strand of RXID01022278.1, from coordinate 33,243 downwards.
TAGTAGTAGCCGTAGTTGTAGTAGTAGTAGCAGAAGTTATAGTTGTAGTATTAGGAATAGTAGTAGTAGTAGCAATAGTTATTGTAGTAGTAGTAGTAAAAATAGTACAAGTAATAGTTGTTGTAGTAGTAGTAGTAAAAGTACTAGTAGTAGTAGTAGAAGTAATGACTGGAGTAGTAGCTGTAGTAGTAGGAGTAAAAGAAACAGAAGTAGTTATGTAAATAGTAATAGCTTTAGTTGTAGTGGAAGTAACATTAGCAGCAGTAGTACTAGTAGCAATAGCATAGTGGTAGGAGCAGAAATAGTAGTAGTAGCAGTAGCAGTTATAGTAGTAGAAGTAGTCATAGTACTAGGAGTCATAGTAGTAGTTGTAGTAGTAGTAAAGGAAGTAGTATTAGCAATAGCAACAGCTATAGTAGGAGTAGTAGTACAAGCTGTAGTAGCATATTAGTACCAAGAGTCGTAGTAGTAGTAGTAGGAGATATAATAGCAATAGTAGCAGGAGTAGGAGTGGTAGGAGAAGAAGTTGTAGTAGTATTAGTTTTAGTAGTAGTAGTAGTAGGAGGAGGAGGAGGAGGAATAGAAGTAGTAGTTGAATGAATAGTAGCAATAGTAATAGTCAAAGTAGGAGTAGCTATAGTGGTAGTATTAGTAATAGTAGGAGCCGTAGTAGTGCTAGTAGTTGGTGTAGCAACAGCAATAGTAGTAGTGGAAGTAGTAGTTGTTGGAGTTGTAGTAGAAGTATCAGTAGAGGCAGTAGTTATTGTTGTACTAGCAGTAGCAGCAGTCATAGTGTTGGCAGTAGTAGTAGTGGGAGGAGCAATAGTAGTAGTAGTATTTGCGATAGTAGTAGGTGTAGTAGTAGAAATGGTAATAGTACTTGGAACAATATTAGTAGTAGTAGTAGCTATAGTACTTGTATGTGTAGTAGTAGTCGAAGTAGTTTGAGGAGTAGTAATAGCTTTAGTAGTAGTCGTGGTAGTAGTCATTACAGTGGCTGTAGTAGTAGTAGTAGTTGGAGCAACAGTAGTAGGAGTAGTACTAGAAGGAGGAGAAGTTGAAGTAGTAGTACTAGTAGTAGTAGTAGCAGAAGCAGAAGTACTGGTAGTAGTAGTTGTTGTTATTGTAGTTGCAGTGGTTGTCGTAACAGTTGTAGAAGCAGTAGTTGTTGTTGTAGTAGTATTGTAATCCTAGTTGAATCAATACTAGCAGTTGTAGTCTAAGTGGTTGGAGATGTAGTTATAGTAGTAGTAGTATTTGTAGTAGTAGTAGTAGCAGGAGTAGCAGTATTAGTGGCAGTTGTAGCATTAGTAGTCATAGCAGTAGCAGTAGCAATAGTAGTGGTGGTGGTAGTAGTAGTAGTAGTAGAAGCAGTACTAATTGTAGTAGTACTAGTAGTAGTAGCAGTAGAAGTAATAGTAGTAGTAGTAGCGTTAGTAGCATTCGTAGGAGTAGCAGTAGTACCAGTAGTAGTAGTAGTAGTTGCAGTAGCTGTAGTAGTTGTTTTAGTAGTAGAATAAGTAAAAGTAGTAGTAGGATAAGCTGTAGCAGTAACAGTAGCAGCAGTAGTAATAGCAATAGTAGAAATTGTAGTACTATTAGTAGTAGTTGAAATAGGAGTAGTAGTAGTAGTAGTTGCAGTAGAAGCAGTTGTGGCCATAGTAGTTGTGGTAGTATTAGTTGTAGTAATAGTAGTCATAGCTGCAGTAGTAGTTATTGTAGTTGTTGCAGTAGTAGTAGTTGTAGTAGTCGCTGTAGTAGTAGCAGTAGCAGAAGTAGTAGCTGTAGCAAAAGTAGCAGCTGTAGTAGTAGTAGTAGTAGTAGTGGATGTACTAGCTGTAGTAGTTGGAGTAGTAGCAGTAGCAGAAGTAGTAGCGGCAGTAGTAGCAGTAGTAGTAGCTAAAGTAGTAGCAGAAGTAGCTATAGCAATGGTAGCAATAGTAGTAGCAGTAGTGGTAGTAGTAGTAGTACCAGTAGTAGTTGTTGTAATAGTACTTTTAGTAGTTGGGGTAGTAGTGTAGTACTACTAGTAGCAGTAGCAGTAGTAGTAGGAGAACTAGTGTTAGTAGCAGTAACAGTAGTAGTAGTAGTAGTAGTAGTAAAAGTTGTTGTTGTTGTAGTAGTAGCAGTAGCAGTAGCCGTTGTAGTAGTAGCAACGGTAGTAGTAGCAGTAGTCCTAGTAGTAGTAGTTGTAGCTGTGGTAGTGGTATTGGTAGTAGCAATAGTAGTGGTACTAGTATTAACAATTGTAGTAGTAGTACTGGCAACTGCAATAGTAGTAGTATAGTAGTAGTAGTAATTGTAGTAGTAGTAGTACTAGTAACAGTAGTAGTAGCGGCAATAGCAATAGTAGTAGTAGTTGTTGTAATAATAGTAGTAGTAGCAGTAGCGGAAGTGGTAACAGCAGTAGTAGTAGTAGTATCAGTCGTAGTAGCAAAAGTAGTGAAAATAGGAGAAGTGGTAGTTGCAATAGCAATTGTAGTAGTAGCGGTAGTAGTAGTTATCATAGTACTAGTAGCAGTAGTTCTGTTAGTAGTAGCAGTAGTAGTAGTTTCATTAGTTTTACTAGTTTTAGAAGTTGTAGCAATTGTAGCTGTAGTGGAAATAGTTGTAGCAGTAGCAGTAGTATTAGTAGTATCAGTATTAGCAATAGTTGTAGTTGTAGCAGTAGTAGAACTAGTCGTAGAAGTAGTAAGAATAGTAGTAGTAGTTGCTGTAGAAATAGTAGTGGCAGTAGCTATAGTAATAGAAGTAGAAAGAGTAGTTATAGTAGCAACAGAAATAGTAGTAGAAGTAGTAGCAGTAGTAGTTATCACAGAAGTAATGGAAGTAGTAGAAGAAGTAGTAGTAGTAGATGGAGAACTAGTAGTAGGAGCAGTAACCATAATAGTAGTAGCAGTAATAGTAGTAGTGGTAGATGTAGTACTTGTGGTAGTAGCACTAGCATTCGTAGTAGTAGTAGTGGTAGTAATAGTAGTAGTAGCAGCAGTAGTAGTAGTACTAGCAAAAGTAATAGCAGTAGTATCAATTTTATCAGTTGTAGTAGAAGTAGTAGTAGTAGTTGTAGAAGTAGAAGTAGTCAGAAAACTAGTCAAAGTTGCAATAGCAGTGGTAGTAGCAGAAGTAGTAGTAGTGTTAGTAGTAGAACTAGTAGTAGTAGTAGTCATTGTAATAGTAATAGTAGTAGCAGTAGCAACTACTATAGTAGCCATAGCAGTGGTAGCAGTAGTAGTAATAGTAGCCGTAATTGTAGTAGTAGTAGTAGCTATCAAAGCAGTGGTAGAAGTAATAGTAGCAGAAGTAGTAGTAGAAGTAGTAATAACAGCAGAAGTAGTAGTAGTGGTAGTAGTTGTTGTAATGTTGGTACTATAAGTAGTACTAATAGCAGCTGTAGTATTAGTAGGAATAGCAGTAGTTGTAGTAGGAGAAGTAGTAGCAATAGTAATAGAAGTAGCTGAAGTAGAAGTAGTAGTAGTTGTATTAGTAGTAGTAGTAACAATAGTAGTAGTAATAGTAATAGTCGTAGCAACAGCAATAGAAGTAGTAGGAATAGTACTTGGAGCAGCAGTAGAACTAGTAGTAGTTATAGTAGTTATAATAGTAGTAACAAAAATAATTGTTGTAGTAATAATAATAACAGCAGTAGTAGTAGTAGTAGCCGTAGTAGTAGTAGCAGTAGTAGCAACTGTAACAGCAATAGTAGTAGTAGTACTAGTTATAATACTTGTAGTAGTACTAGTAGTAATAGTGGTAGCAGTTGTAGCAGTAGTGGTAGTGGCATTAGCAGATGTCGTACTGGTAGCAGTAATTGCAGTAGTGGTAGTGGTAGTAGTAATTGTGGTAATAGTCATGGTAGTAGTAGTATTAGTAGTAGTAGTGATAACTATAGTAATAAAAGTAGTATTACGACTACTACTTTTCATACTACTACTAATACTGCTATGACTGCTGCTTCTACTACTATTCTACTACTGTTATGGCTACTACTTCAACTACCACACCTACAACAACTACTAGTTCTACTACTACTTTTATTACTACTTCTACTAGTACTCCTGCTACTAGTACTACTACTACCATTACTACTGCTACTATTGCTATTACTACTATGACTACTACTACTACTACTACTACTACTACTATTTCTGCGACTACTACTGCTCCTACTATTACTGTTGCTACTACTGCTACTACAGCTAGTGCTACTGCTACTACTGCTGCTGCTACTACAAGTACTATCGCTACTGCTGCAACTGCATCACCTGCTACTACTACCACTCCCACTACAACTTACCCTGCTACTACCACAACTTCTACTAATACTAATACATCTGCTACTGCTACTACTGCAACAACTATTACTATTGCTACTACTCCTGCTAGTGCTACTACCGCTACTACAACCACTTCAAGTAGTTCTCCTACTACTATGACTACCAGTACTACTACTACTACTTCAACTACTACTAATACTACTACAAATACAACTCCAATGGCTACCACTACTCCTATTAGTTCTAGTACTACTTCTACTACTATTTCTACAACTGCTACTACTAATACAACTACTTATGACACCACTACCACTACAACTACTACTATTGCTACTACTACTGCTACAAGTACTACAACAAGAACTACTGCAGCTGCTACTACAGCTATTGCTACTACTATGACTACTACTATTGCGAATATTGCTGCTACAGCTACAACTTCTACTACAACTAGTACTCTCACTATTACTACAACCGCTAGAGCTATTACTGCAAATGCTACTACTACTACTACTGCTGCAGCTACGACAGCTACTACTGCTACTACCACAACAATTACTATTACAACTACTACATATACTGCTACTACAATTATTACTACTACTACTACCACTACTGCTACTGCTACTACTGCTACTGCTACTACTATTATTACTACAACTACTACTACTAGTACTACTATAACCATTACTGTTACTGCTACAACTACAACTGCTATTACTATTATTACTACTACAATTACTATTACTACTCTTTCTATTACTACCATTATAGCTACTACCACTTCCACTTCAATTGCCGCAATTACTACTACTGCTTCTTCTGCAATGACTAGTACTAGTACTAGTATTACTACTACTACTTCTGTTACTGCTACTACTACTACTTCTATTACTTCTATTATTAGGACTACTACTACTAATAGTACTATATCTATAACTACTTCTCCTACAACTACAACAACAACTACTACTACTTTTCCTACAACTACTACTATTAGTACTGCTACTTCTGCTATTACTACTATTACTGCAAGTACTACTCTATGACTACTACTACTGCTACTGCAACCATTAGTGATACTTCTGCTACTACTACTACTACCACAACTACTACTATTGCTACTACTGCTACTACTACTACTACTACTACTACTACAGGTACTCCAATTACTACTCATACTATAATAGCTACTGCTACTGCAACCATTAGTGATACTTCTGCTACTACTACTACTACCACAACTACTACTATTGCTACTACTGCTACTACTACTACTACTACTACTACAGGTACTCCAATTACTACTCATACTATAATAGCTACTGCTACTACTACTACTGCTGCTGCTGCTGCTGCTACTACTGCTAGTACTACGACTGCTGCTGCTGCTTCTACTACTATATTGCTACTACTACTACAACTACTAGTACTATTGCTATTACAATAATGATAGCTATTACTACCATTACTGCTACTATTGCTACTACTACCATTACTACGATTGCTATTGCTGCTACTTCTGCTACAATAACTACTACTACCACTACTAGGGCTACTACTGCTGATCCTACTACCACTATTACTACTACTACAACTACTGCTACCACTACTTTAGCTACTGCCGCTACAACTTCTACGATGACTACTATTAATACTACTACTACTACTACTACTACTACTACTACTTCTGCTACTACTTTTACTACTACTACTACTACAACTACTACTACTACTACTACTATCATCACTGCTGCTACTACTACTACTATTATTCTGCTACTGCTACAACTACTAATACTACTACTACTCTTACTACTGCTACTGCTACAGCTACTATAAATACTACTGCTACTGCTATTGCTACTATTACTACTACTATTGCTATTATTGCTACTACAGCTACAACTACTACAACTAAGATGGCTGCAACTAATGTGACTTCTAATACTGCTACTTCTGCTACTGTTGCTGTTGGTGTTGCTACTAATGCGACTACTACTACTTGTATTACTACTGTTATTATTGCTACAAATGCAACTGCTGCTACTACAACTACAACTCTTTCTACTACCTCTACTAACACTACTGCTATTATTGCTACCAATGCTACTGCTGCTACTACAACTACTACTCTTTCTACTACCTCTACTATAACTATTATTATTACTACTATGGCTACCACTACTACTACGACTGCTGCTACTGCTACTACTACTACTAGTAGTACTACTATTGCTGCTGCTGCTGCTACTATTTCAACTACAACTAGTACTACCACTATTTCTACTACAATTGCTACTACTGATACTTCTACTACCACTACTACTACTACTAATACAATTCCTACAACTACAGCTACAACGGCTACTATTGCTTTTGCGACTACTACCATTACTACTACAACTTCTTCTTCTACTACTACTACTTCTACTACTACTGCTAATATTGCTATTACTACTACTTCTATTACTAGTTATACTGTAATAATTACTACCACTACTACTACTATTAGTTTTCCTATAACAACAACAAGTACTACTTCTCCTACTAGAATTGCTACTGTCGCTTATACTACCGCTACAACTACTGCTACTGCTACTACTAGCACTACTACTGCTACAACTTATACTACTGCTGATACTTCTACTACCGCTACTACTACTACTACCGCCACTGCTTCTACATCTTGTACTACTACGACAACTAATACTGCTTCTACTACTACTGCTACTACAGTTACTACGACTACAACAACTACTACTGCTACTAATGCTACTACTGATACTACTGCAATTATTGGAAATGTAACTACTACTATTACTACTACTACTAATAATCCAAATACTGCTACTACTACAAATACTACAACAACAACTCCTACTACTAGTGCTACCATTACTACCGATGCTACTATTGCTACTACAACTGCAACTCTTACTACAGCTTCTACAACCACTACTACTACTATTAGTACTATAGCAACTTCCACTACTACTACCGCTGCTACTGCTACTACTATTACCATTACTAATACCACATTTGCTGCTGCAACTATTGCTTCTGCTACAACTATTTCTACTACTATTGCTACAGCTGCTATTACTATTACTGCTACAATAGTTAATACTACTACTATTTCTTCTAGTACATAGGCTATTGTTAATGCATATGCTGCTACTACTACTACAAATACTTATGCTACCACTGCTACTGTTGCTACTGCAACTATTACTGTTGTCATTTCTACAACAACTACTGGTACGACTACTATTACTATTACTGCTACTACTACTATGACTTCTATTAGTACTACTACTGCTACTACTATTGCTACTACAACTACTGCTACTACTACTACTATTTCTGCTACTACGTCTACTACTGCCACTATTTTGACAACTACCACTACTGCAACTAGTTCTGTTACTACTATTACTTCTACTACTGCCAGTACTACTATTGCTACAATAACAACTACTACTACTACAACTACTACTAGTCCTACTATTGCTACTTCTACTACTGCTGCTACTACTACTACTACTATTTCTTCCACTACTACTGCAGCTACTACTTCCACTACTACTGCTACTACGTCCCCTGCTGCTAATGCTACTTCTCCTATGACTACTAGTAGTACTACTTGTCCGACTATTATTACTATTGCTACTACTACTACAACTACTATTCCGCCACTACTACTATCACAACTACAACCACAATGACTACTACGACAACAACAATAATAACTACTACTATTAATGTTGCTTCCACCACTACTGCTACTACTACTACAGTTACTACTACTTATACTACTATTGCTGCTACTACAATAGCGATAACTGCTACTACTACTGCTGCTGCTGCTGCTGCTGCCAATACAACTACTTATCCGACATCTACTACTACTACTGCTGCTGCTACTCCTACTGCTGCTACTACTACTGCTACAACTACTGCTGCTAATAGAAGTGTACTACTACTACTGCTACTGCTGCTTCTATAATTACTACTAATAAGGCTATTAAAATTTCTCCTACTATTGTTACTATTGCTACTACGACTGCAACAACAACTACAACTACTACTACGACTTCTACTTCTGCTACTACTACTACTATTTCTAGTATTTCTACTACAACTTCTACTACTACTGCTACTACTACTTCTATGACTCCTGCTACTATTGCTACAACTTCTACTACTACTACTACTACTACTACTACATCTACTACTACTGCTACTGCTACTATTGTTGCTACTACTATCATGCTACCTCTACTACCATTATACCTACAACTATTGCTTCTATAGTTACTATGACTACTACAACTACTAACTTCTACTTCTACTACTACTACTACTTCTACTACTACTACTGCTACTACTGCAACTATTGCAACAACTATTACTACTACAACTAATGCAACAACTACTACTTCTGCTAGTACTACTACTACTACTACTAGTAGTAGTAGTACTACCACTACTACTAGTACTACTACTATTGCTACTACTGCTATTGCTACTACTACTACTACAACTGCTACAACTACTGCTGCCACCACTGCACTACTGCCACTACTACTGTAGCAACTACTACTACTACGAATACTACTACGACTACTACAGCTACTACTGCATCTGTTGCAACTACTACTACTGCTACTGCCACTACAGCTTCCACAGCTACTACTACGATTACTAATAATACTAAGAAATTTGTTGTTGCTACAACTACAATAACTATTACTATTACTACTACTGCTGCCACAGTTACTACTACTACTACTACTACTACTACAATGACTTCTACTAGTTCTGCTACTACTTTGGCTACTATGACAACTACTACTGCTACTACCACTAATACTACTACTGGTAAAGCTATAATTGCTACCACTACTATTACTACTACCGCTACTACTGCTACCATTACTACTACTACTACTCCTACTATAGCTACTTCAGCTTTGACTACCACTACAACCACTACTACGCCTACTATTGCTACTACTACCCCTACTTCTTCTACTACCACCACTACTACTACTATTACTGCTACAACTACCACTACTATAGCTATTGCTACTACTACGCTAGTACTATGACTAATATTGCTACTATTGCTACAACTGCGACTACAACTAGTACTTTTACTATTACCGCTACTACTAATACTACATCTATAGTTATCATTGCTACTGCTACTGCTACTGCTTCCTCTGCTACTCCTACTACCACTATGACTACTGCTACTACTGCTAAAAATGCTGCTGTATCTCGTGTTGCTATTGTTACTATGATTACTACTATAACTGCTAATACTGCTACTGCCACAACTATTATTGCTACTGCCACAACTATTACTACTACTAGTAGTACAACTACTACTAGTGCTACCATTGCAACTACTACTACTATTACTACTACTACAATTACTACCATTAGTACTACTACTACTAATACTACTTCTAAGACTACTTCTCCTACCACTACTACGGCTACTACAACAACTACTACCGCACTGATACTGCTTCTACTACAACAACAACTAATACTACCACTGTTGCTTTTGCTACTACTACTATTGCTAATACTACTGCTACTACAACTACTACATTCACTACTACCACTACTATAACTACTAATGCTATTACCACTGCTACTACTGCTGCTGCAATTTTTATTACTACTGTTGCTGCTATTACTACTACTATTGCTACTGCTACTACTTTTACTACTACTATCGTTTCTTCGACTAGTTCTACTTGTATCACTAGTACTACTACTGCTACTACTTCTAATACACCAGTTAGTACTAGTATCACTACAACAACTACTACTACTAATTCTCCTACTATTGCTACTACTCCTACTACTGCTAATATTACTACTGATACAGTTATTACGGCTCCTGCTACTACTATTGCTCCTACTACTACTACTCTTGCTACTACTACTAATTCTATTCCTACTGTTACTACTACACCTACTACTACATCTACAACTACTATGGTTACTACTGCTGCTGCTGCTGCTATTACTACTACTACGACTACTACTACAACCACTACTACTACTACCACTAACACTACTTCTTCTTCTTCTACTACTACTACTACTACTACTACTACAGTCACTACAACTGCTAGTGCTACAGCTACTACTAACTACTACTATTACTACTACTACTATTGCGACTGCTACTACAATTACTACTACAACAACTACTACTACTATTGCTACTACTACTATTACTACTACTACTGCCATTGCTACTACTTCTAATACTAGTACTGCTGCTGCTGCTACTACTAATGCTACTACTACTTCTAGTACTACAACTACTACTAAATACAACTATTACTACTGCTACAACTGCTACTGCTACCACTATTACTACTACAACTACTATTACTTCTACTACTACTACTACTATTATTATTGTTGTGGCTGCTACCCCTACAACTACTATTGTGGTGGCTACAACCACTGCTACTACTACAACTTCTGCTACTACAACAACTACTACTATTGGTATTATTGCTACTATGCGGCAACTACTACTACTACTAATACTGGAAATACTACTCTTTTTGCTACTACTACTACAACTTCTGCTATTACTGCTACCGCTAGTACTGCCACTTCTTATACTATCGCTAATACTGCAACTACTACCACTTCTACTACTACTACTACCATAATTACAACAACTACTACTACTACACCTATTGCTACTACTATGTCTACTACTACTTCTATTATTACTGCTACTCTTTCTGTTACTACAACTACTGCTACTGCTACTGCTACTGCTATAGCTACTACTACTACTACTACTACTACTACTACTACTACTACTACTACTACTACTACTACTACTACTATTATTATTACTACTACTACTACTACTACTATTGCTATTACTTCTTCTGCTACTACTACTACTACTACTACTACTACTATAATTGCTGCTACTATCACTACCATTGTAACTTCTGCAATGGCTACTACTACTATAGCTTCCACTGCTACGACTACTGTTACTATTAAGACTAATACTTCCGCTATTGCTACTGTTGCAACAACTGTTACTATTGCTACTGCTGCTGTTGCTACTACTCCTACTACTATGACTATAACTAGTACTCCTAGTACTACTAATACTACTAATACTACTAATACTACTAGCAGTTGCAACAGCAGCAGCAGCAGTAGTACTAGTCAAAGGAGTAGCAGTGTAGTAGCAGTAGTAGCAGTAGCATTAGGAGTAGTAGTAGTATTAGTAGCCACTATAGTAGTAATAGTCGTACTGATAACAATAACAGTAGTAATAGCAATAGGAGTAGTCATAGTAGCAGAAGTAGTAGTAGTAGCAAGAGTTATATTAGTAGAACAAGCCATCATAGAAGTAGTAGTAGTTGTAGTCATTGCAGCAGCAGTGGTAGTAGGAGGAGGAGAAGACATAGTAGTAGCAATAGTAGTAGTAGTAGCTGTATTAGTTCTGTAGTAGTTGTTGGACTAGTAGTAGAAGTAGCAACAGTAGTAGCTGGAGTGTTAGTAGTATAAGCAGTAGTGGTAGTAGCAGTAGTAGCACTAGCAGTAGCAGCAGCTATAGTAGTAGTTGTAGTAGTGGCTGTTGTAGTAGTCATAGTAGTGCTCATAGTAGTAGTTGTAGTGGTAGTAGTAGTAGCCGCGGTGACAGTAGTAGTGGTTGAAGCAGTCGTAGAAGAACTTATAGTAGAAGCAATAATAAGAGAAGTAGTAGTCGAAGAAGTAGTAGTAGTAGTTCTCATTGTAGTAGTAGTTGTAGTAGCAATACTAGTTCAAGAAGTAGTAGTAGTTGCGACCGTAGTATTCGTCAGAGTGGCAGTAGTAGTAGGAGCCGTAGTTGTAGCAGTAGTAATAGTAGTAGAAGGAGTAATAGTTAGAGCAGAAATAGTAGCTATAGTAGTAATAGTCTTTTCAGTAGCAGTAGTAGTATTAGAAGTAGTAACAATAGTAGTGGCACTAGCAGTTGTAGTAGCAATTGTTTTAGCAGTAGTAGTGGTTGCGGCAACAACAGCAGAAGTAGTAGTGTAGTAGTAGTGATAGTAGTAGTAGTAGCCATAGTAGTTGTCATAGTAACAATAGTAGTAGCAGTAGCAGTAGTCATTGTAACACCTGTAGTAGTAGTTGTAATTGTATTAGTAGTAATTGTGGAAGTAGTAACAGAAGTAGTAGTAGTAGAAGAAGCAGTATTAGCAGTATTAGTAGTAGTAATAGTAGTAGGAGTGACAGTAGTAAAAGCTGGGGTAGCAGTAGTTCCAGTAGCGACAGCAGCAGTGTTAGTACAAGTAGTAGTAGTAGCAGTTGCTGCTGTAGCCGTAGAAGTAGTAGTAGCCGTCGAAGTAATCGAAGTAGTAGTAGTAGTAGTAGTAGAACTACTACTATTACTATTAGTAGTAGTTGTAGTAGTAGTAGTAGAAGTAGTAGTAGCAGTTGTAGTAGTAGTAGTTGTAGTAGTAGCAGTCATAGTTGTAGTAGTAGTAGCAGTTCTAGTAGTAGCAGTAATTGTAGTTGTTGTAGTAGTAGTAGTTATAGTAGTAGTACTAGTAGTAGTTGTTGTTGTAAAAGTAGTAGTAGTAGTAATAGTAGTTGCAATAGTAGTAGGAACATTAGTAGGAGTAGTTGTTGTAATAGTAGTAGTAGTGGAAGCAATAATTTTCGTAGTTTCAGTAGTAGTAGTAATAGTATTAGCGAAAGCTGAGCAATAGTAGTAGCAGTAGCAGCAGCAGTAATAGTGGTAGCAAGAGTTATAGTAGTAGCAGTAGCCGTACTAGAAGTAGTAGCAGCTATAGTCATTCTAGCAACAGTGGTAGTAGGAGGACGAGAAGACATAGTAGTACCCGTAGTAGTAGTAGTAGCACTATTATTAGTAGTATTAGTAGTTGGAGTAGTAATAGTCACAACAGTAGTAGTAGTTGTTGAAGTAGCAATAGTCACAACAGTAGTAGCAGTAGTAGTAGTTGCGGCAGCAGTAGCAACAGCAGTAGTTGTCATAGTAGCAGTAGTAATATTAGGAGTAGTTTTAGTAGTAATAGTTGCAACAGAAGTAGCAGCAGTAGTAGTAAAAGTAGTTATAGTAGCTACAGGAGTAGAAGTCATAGTAGCAATAATAGTGGTATTAGGGGAAGTAGCAGTAGCTGTAGTAGAAGTAGCCTATGTAGTAGCAGTAGCAATAGTAGAAATAGTAGTATTAGTAGCAATAGTAGTAGCAGTAGTAGTAGTTGTAGTAGTGGCAATAGTAGCAGCAAGAGTAGTGGTAGGTTAAGTAGCAGTAGTAGTAGCAGTGGCATTAGTTGTAGTAGTGGCAGTAGTAGCAGCAATAGTATTAGTAGTAGCAGTAGTTGTAGTAACTACAGCATTAGAAGCATGAGTAGCTACATTAGTTGTAATATTAGTAGTAGCAGTAGCAATAGTAGATGTAGTGGTAGTAGTAGTAGTAATAGTGTTAGTAGTAGCAGCAGTAGTTGTTGTAGCAATAAAAGCGGTAGCAGTACAGTAGAAGTAGAAGTAGTAGCAATAATAGTAGTAGAAGGAGAAGTCACAGCAGTAGTAGTAGTGGTAGCGACAACAACAACAATAACAGTGGTAGTAGTTCTTCTAGCAGCAGCAGCAGTAGCTACAATAGCAGTAGTAGTGTTAGTAAGAGTATTAGTAGTAGTATTAGTAGCCATAGGACCAGTAGTAGTAGTAGTAGTAGCATTAGTAGTAGTAGTTGTTGTTGTAGTTGTTTCAGTAGTAGTAGTAGTACTGGCAAGAATAGTTGCACGAGCACTAGTTGTAGTAGTACTAGCTGTAACACACAGTAGTAGTAGTAACAACAGCAGCAGCAGCAATAGTAGCATTTGAAGTAGTAGCAACTGTAGTAGTAGAAATTGTAGTAGCAGTAGCAGTAGTTGTTGTTGTTTTAGTACTAGTAGTTGTAGCGGTACTTGTAGTAGAAGTAGTAGTAGTAGTCATAGCAATAGTAATAGCAGTAGTAGTATTAGCAGTAGTAGGAGCAGTAGTAGTTATTGTAGTAGCAGTTGTGGCAATAGTAGTAGTAGTAGTAGTTCTAGTAGTATTTTTAGTAGGAGAAGTAGAAGGAGTTGCAGTATTAGTAGCAGCAGCAGCAATAACAATAGCAGTCATAGTTATAGTTGTAATAGCATTAGTAGTAGTGCTAGCAGTAGTAGTATCATCATCAACAGCAGTAATAGTAGCAATAGTAGAAGTAGTCGTAGTAGCTGTATTAGTAGCAGTAGTAGTCAGAGCAACAGCAGTAGTAGTAGTGGTAGTAGCAGCCGTAATTATTGTAATAGTAGTAGCAGTTGTTGTACCAGTCGTAGCGATAATGGTTATAGTTGTTGGAGTACAAGTAGTAGTAATAGTGGTTGTAGTCATTATATTATTAGCACTATTTGTAGTAGTAGCAGCAGTAGTAGTCATAGTAGTAATAGTAGTAGTAGTTGCTACTGTTGCAATAGATGCAATATTAGTAGTACGAGTGTTAGTAGTTGTAGCTGTAGGAGCAGAAGTAGAAGTAGCAGAAAGTAGTAGTAGTAGTTGTTGTTGTTCTTGTTGTAGTAGTCATAGTAGTAGTCATGGTGGTAATAGGAGTAGTAGTAGTAGAAGTAGTAGCAGAAGGAGAAGTAGTAGTAACTGAAGCAGAAGTAGTTGTGATAGTAGTAGTAGTAGTGGTGGTAGTAGTAGTAGTACTACTAGTAGTAATTGATGCAAAAGGAGTCGGAGTAGTGGTAGCAATCAGTGTAGGAGAATGAGTGGTAGTTGGGGTAGTGGTAGCAGTAGTAGCAACAAGATTAGTGGTTGTATTAGTGATAGGGGCAACCACAATAGTATTAGCAGCAATAGCAGTAGTAGCAATAGTAGTAGTAGTAGCAGTAGTCGTTGTAGCTGTAATCATAGTAGTTGTAAAACTAGAAGATATAGTAGCAGTGGTTGTAGCAAAAGTAGTGGTAGTTGGAGAAGTAGTAGTTGTAGAAGCAGTAGTGGTAGTTGTCATAGAAGTTGTAGCAATAGTAGCAGTAGTAGCAGGAGTAGTAGGATTTCTAGCAATAGAAGTAGCAATAAAAGTAGTAGAAGTAGTAGTGGAAGTAGTAGTAGAAGTAGTCGTAGTACTAGTAATATAATTTGTATGAGTAGTAATAGTATTAGTACTAGTAGTATTGCAGTGATAGTTAGAGTCGTAGCAGTATTTTAACCACTAAAAGTTGTAGTAGTAATCGTATTAGTAGTAGTAGTTGAAGTAGTAGTAGTAGTATTAGTAGTAGGAGTAGTAGTGGAAGTAGCCATTGTAGCAGTAGCTGCAGTAGTTGCAGTAATTATAGTAGTAGTAGCAGTAGTAGGAGTACTAGTAGAAGTTGTAGCAGCAGTAGTTACAGTAGAAGTAGTACATGTAGTAGTTGTAATACCAGTAGCAGTAGCAGTACTAATAGCAAGAGTAGTAACAGTAGTAGTAGTTGTTGTATTAGGAGTAGAAGAACTATAATAGTAGTGGCAGTAGTTGCTGTAGTAGTTGTAGTAGTAGTAGTAGTAGCAGCAGCAGTAGTAATAGTGGTAGTAGTAGTACCAATAGTAAAAGCAATAGTAGCAGTAGTAGGAGAAGTAGTAGAAATTGTAGTAGCCAAAGTAGAAGTAGTAGTAGTATTAGTACTAGTAGTAGTAGCAAAAGTAGTCATTGTAGTAGTAGCAGAAGTAGTAGTAGCAATAGTAGTAGTTGTAGGAGAAGTAGTAGTAGTAGTAACAGCAACAACAATAGTAGTACTAGTTGTAGCAACAGCAGCAGCACTAGCAGCAGCAGTAGTAGTCACTGTGTTAGTAATAGTAGTAGTGGTAGTAGCCGTGTTAGTAGTAGCAGTAGCAGAAGCAGTGGTAGTAGCAGCAGCAGTAGCAGCAAAAGCAGTAGTAGTAGCAGACTTAGTAGTAGTAGCAATAGCAATAGTAGTTGTTGTTTCAATACTACTTGTAGCAGTAGTCATAGTAGTAATAGTTGTTGTTGCTTTTGTTGTTATTGTTGTAGTAGTGGCAGTAGTGGGAGTAGTAGTAGCAATAGGTGTAGGAGATGGAATAGTAGTAGGAGTAGTAGCGGGAATAGTAGTAGTTGTAGGAGTGGGAACAGTCGTAGTAGTTGTAGTAGCAGGAGTAGCGGTAGCGGTTGTAAAAGTCATAGTAGTAGTAGTAGTAGTAGTAATAATAGCAGTAGTAGTAGTTGGGGTAGTAGTAGATGTTATTGTAGTTGTAGAAGTAGTAGGGGTCGTGACACTAACAATAAGAGTAGTAGTTGTAGTAGTTGCGGTAGTAGTAGCAAGAGTAGTAGTAGTAATAGAAATAGTCATTATAGTAGTAGTCATAGTAATATTTGTAGTAGTAGCAGCAGTAGTAGGAGTATTACCTATAGTAGTAGTAGCGGTAGTAGCAGCAATTATAGCATATTAGCAGTAGTACTGGTAGTAGTAGCACTAATAGTAGTAGTAGTAGTAACAGCCGTAGTAATAGTAATTGTAGATGTAGTAGTTGGTGTATCGGTTGTAGTAGTAGTAGTGGTAGTAGTAGTACTAGTAGTAGCTATAGTAGTAGGAGTAGTAGTTGTGGTAGTAGTCCTTGTACTAGTACTAGTAGTAGTAGTAGAAGTATTAGTAGTAGGAGGAGTAGTAGTAGTAGTAGTAGTAGTAGTAATAGAAGAAGTAGTAGTTGTTGTTGTTGTATTAGGAGTAGAAGTAGTAGTAGCGGTAGTACAAGTAGCAGAAGTAGAAGTCATAGCAACAATAATAGTAGAAGTAGTAGTAGTAGCAGAAGTAGTAGTTGTTGTTGTAATAGTAGTTGCAATAGTAGTAGCAATAGTAGTTGTAGTAATAGTTGCAAAAATAGCAGCAGAAGTAGCTGTTATAGAAGTAGTAATAATAATAATAGTAGTAGTAGTAGTAGTAGTAGTAGTAGTAGTAGTAGTAGTAGTAGTAGTAGTAGTAGTTGCAGCGGAAGTAGTAGTCCCAGTAGCAATAGAGGTTGTAGAAGTAGTAGTAGGAGGAGTAGGTGTAGGGATAGGAGTATTAGTTGGATTAGTTGGATTAGTGGTAGTTGTCGTAGGAGTAATAGTAGTAGTAGGAGGTGTAGTGGTAGGAGTAGCAACAAAAGTAGTAGCAGTTGTCACATAAATAGTACAGGTAGTAGGAGTAGTAGTAGCAGTAATAGTAGTTATAGTAATGGGAGTAGTAATAGTAGTAGTAGAATTTGCAGTAGTAGTAGTAGTTGTGGTAGAAGAAGTAGCAGTAGGAGTAGTAGTTGGAGTAGGATTTGGAGCATAAGTTCTTGTAGTAGTAATATTAGTAGTAGCAGTAGTAGTAGTATTAGTAGTAGTTGTTGTATTGGTAATAATAATAGTAGAAGTGGTAGAGGTTGGAGCAGTATTAGTCGTCATAGCAATAGCAGCAGCAACAACAGTAGTAGTAGCAATAGGAGTAGTTGTAGAAGTAGTAGTTTTTGCCGTAGGAGCAGTATTCATAGTACTAGTAGTAGGAGTAGTTGTAGCAGTAGTTGTTGTAGAAGTAGAAGTAGTACCAGTAGTAGCAGTACTAGTAGTACTAGAAGTAGCAATAGGAGTAGTTATAGAAGTAGCAGTTTTAGCCGTAGGTGTAGTAGTCGTAGCAGTATTAGTAGGAGGAGGAGTAGTAGTAGTCGCATTGGTAATAGTAGTAATAGTAGTAGTAGTAGTAGTAGCAGCAGCAATAGGAGTAGTAGTCGTAGTAGTAGTTGTTGTAATAGTGGTAGTTGTTGTAGTAGCAGTGTTAGTAGTAGTAGTGGTAGTAGTAGTGGTAGTCGTAGTAGTAGTAGAAGTAGTAGTGAAAGTAGTAGTAGCAATAGTAATATAAGTAGTCGCAGCAGTAGTAGGAGTAGTAGTAGTTGCAATTGTAGTAGTTGTAGGAGAAGTAGTTGGAATAGTAGTATTAGTAGCAGTAGTAGGAACAGCAGCAGCAACACCAGTAGTTGTTATAGTAGTATTAGTTTTAGGAGAAGCAGTAGTGTAGTAATAGCTGCAGCAGTACAAATAGTAGTTGTAACAGTCACAATAGTAGTAGTAGTAGTTTTAGTAGTAGTCGTATTAGTTGTAGCAGCAATAACAATAGCGATAGTAGTTGTAGCAGTACTAGTAGTAGTAGGAGGAGGAGGAGGAGGAGAAGTAATAGTAGCAATAGTGGTAGCAGTAGTATTAGTAGAAGTAGAAGTAGTAGCCATAGCAGTAGTAGTAGCTACAGTTGTAGTAGTGGTAGTAATACTAGTAGTAGTTGTTATAGTAGTAATACTAGTATAAGTAGTAGTAGTACTAGTAATAGGAGTAGTAGTAGTGATAGTAGTAGTAGTAGTAATAGCTGTGGTAGTAGCAACAACATCAGTAGTAGCAGTAATAGTAGTAGAAGTAGTACTAGCAGGAGTTGTAGTAATAGCAAAAGCAACAATAGAAGTAGAGCTAGTTGTAATCACAGTGGTAGCAGAAGTAGAAGTATTAGTAATAATAGTAGTAGTGGTAGTAGAAGAAGAAGTAGTAGCATTTGTAGTAACAATAGTAGTAGCAGTAGCAGTTATCGTTGTATCAGCAGTAATTGGGGGAGAAGAGGTAGTAGAAGAAATAATAGTAGTAGTAATAGTAATAGATGGAGTAGTAGTAGTAGTATTAGTAGTAGTAGCAGTAGTTGGAGTAGAAGTAGTAGCAGCAGTAGTACTAGTAGTTGCTATAGTAGCTGTAGTAGTAGCTGTAGTAGTTGTAGTTGCAGCTATTGCATCAGAAGCAGTAGCAATATTTGTAGTAGTAGTAGTAGTATTAGCAGTTGTTGCCTTATTAGCAGTAGTAGTATTAGCAATAGTATTAGAAGTAATAGCAATAGAAGTATTAGGAGTGCCAATAGTAGAAGTAGTAGTAGAAGTAGTAGTAGTAGTGGTGGTGGTAGTAGTAGTTGCAGTAGTAGTAGTTGTAGTAGTAGAAGTAGCAGTAGTAGACGTAGTAGTTGTAGCAGTAGTAGTAGTAGCTGTAGTAATAGAAGTAGTATTAGTAGAAGTTGTACTAGTAGTAATGTAGTAGTAGTCATAGTTGTTGCAGTAGTAGCAGCAATAGTAGTAATATTAGTCAAAGCAGTTGTAGTAGCAGTAGTAGTAGTAATAGTAGTAGTAGTTGCAGTAGAAGTGGTAGGAGCAGTAGTAGCAGTAGGAGTAGTCGTAATAGTAGTAGTAGTAGTAGTAGTAGTAGCAGTAGTAGCAGTAGGAGTAGTCATAATAGTAGTAGTAGTAGTAGTAATAGTAGCAGGAGTAGGAGTAGTAGTAATAGTAGTATTTATAGTGTAGTAGTAGCAGCAGTAGTTGGAGTGGTAGTCATAGAAGTCGTAGGAGTGTTTGGAGCCGTAGTAGTGATAGGAGTGGTGATAGGAGGAGGAGTAGTAATAGTAGTAGTACGAGTGTTGGTATTAGAGTGGTAGTAGTAGTAGTACGAGTGTTGGTATTAGAGTAGTAGTAGTAGTAGTAGTAGCGTTCGCATTAGTAGTAGTACTGCCAGAAGTAGTAGGAGTAGTAATAGTAACAATTGTACTAGTAGAAGAAGTAGTTTATGTAGTAGTAGGAGTAGTAGTTGTTGTTGTTGTTGTTGTCATTGTGGTAGCAGCTACAGTAGTAGTAGCAATATTAGTATTTAGAGTTTGAGTAGAAGTGGTAGTTGCTATTGTAGTAGTAGGAGGAGTAGTAGTTTTAATAGTAGAAGTTGGAGTAGGAGTAGTAGTAGGTGTAGTAGAATGAGTTGGTGTACGAGTAGGAGTAGTAGTAGGGGTAGAAGTTGTTGTTATTGTTGCATTAGAATTAGTGGCAGAAGTACCAGTTGTAGTAGGAGGAGTAGTAGGAGTAGCAATTGTACTAGTTGTAGAAGTAGTTGTAGAAGTAATAGTAGTAGTAGTATTAGTAGTTGTAGTAGTAGTAGTAGATGTATTAATAGTAGTAGTTGTTGTTGTAGTAGTAGTACTAGTAGTTGTTGTTTTTGTTCTTGTTTTTGTTGTTGTTGTTGTAGTAGTAGTAGCATTAGTAGTAGTAGCATTAGTAGTAGTAGTAGTAGTAGTAGTAGTAGTAGTAGTAGGAGTTGTAGTAGTAGTAGTAGTAGTAGTAGTAGTAGTAGTAGTAGTAGTAGTAGAAGTCATGGTAGTAGTACAACTAGTGGTAGTTATTGTAGTAGTTGTAGGAGCAGTAGTAGGAGTTGTTGCTGTTGTAGTAGTGGTAATAGTAGCAACAGTAGTAGTGGTAGTAGTAGTAGTACTAGTAGCTATTATTGTAGGAGGAGTTGGACTAGGAGTAGTAATAAGAGTAGTAGTAGTTGGACTAGGGGCAGTAGTAGTAGGGGGAGTTGTAGTAGCAATAGTAGTACTATAGGAGGACTAGTAGTAGTAGTAGCAATAGCGGGAGTGGGAGTTGGAAGAGTAGTAGTAGTAGAAGAAGTAGTAGTAGTATTAGTTGTTGTTGTTGCTGTAGTAGTAGTAGTAGGAGTAGTAGTAGGAGTAGGAGTAGGAGTAGGAGTAGTAGGAGGAGGAGAAGATGTAGTAGTACGAGTAGTAGTAGGAATAGTATTACCATTAGTAGGAGCTATAGTAGGTGCAGTAGTAAGAGTTTTAGTAGTTGGAGTTGTGGTTGCAGTAGTAGTGGTAGTAGTAATGGTAGTAGTGTCAGAAGTAGTAGTAATTGTAGAGGAGGAGGAGGAGTAGGAGTTTGAGTAGGAGTAGTAGTAACTGTTCAAGTAGGAGAAGGAGTAGCCGTAGTAGTAGTAGTAGTAGTCGTCGTAATAGTTTACCAGCAGCGGCAGCAGTAGGAGTTGGAGGAGCAGTAGTAGTAGCAATATTAGGAGTAGTAGTAGTAGTATTAGCAGTAGTAACAGCAGTAGTAGTAGGAGTAGTAGTAGTAGTAGCTATAGTTGTAGTAGTAGTTGGAGTTGGAGTAGGAGTTGGAATAGTAGTAGTCACAGTAGTAGTGGTTCTTGTAGTAGTCTTAGTAGGAGTAGTAGTAGCAGAAGTAATAGTAATATTAGTTGTACTAGTTGTACTAGTAGCAACAACAGCAGCAGTAGTAGTTGTTGTTGTAGTAGTTGTTGTAGTCATAGCAGTAGTACTAGTAACAATAGTAGTAGTTGTTATTATTGTTGGAGCCGAGTAGTAGTTATAATAGAAGCAGCAGCACCTATAGTAGTTGTAGTTCTTGGAGTAGTGGTAATAGTAGGGGTAGTAGTAGTAATAATAGTAGTAGTAGTAGGAGTTATAGTAGCAGTAGTAGTGAGAGTAGTAGTAGTAATAGTAGTAGCATAGTAGTAGGAGTAGTAAGAGTAGTATTAGTAGTATAGTAATAGTAGTAGTAGTAGCAGCAGCAGCAGTAGTAATAGCAGTATTAGTAGTAGTAGTAATAGGAGTAGTAGTAGCATATTAGTAGCAATAGTAGTAGCAGTAGTTCAAATAATAGTTGTTATTGTTGTTGTAGTAGTAGAAGTAATAGTAGTAGTAGTAATAGTAGTCGCAGCAGTAATTGATGTAGTAGTAGAAGTAGTAGTACTAGTAGTAATAGAAGTAGTCGTATTAGTACTAGTAGTAGTCATAGTAGTAGTGGTAGTAGTAGTAGTAGTGTTAGTGTTAAAAGTAGTACTACCAATAGTTGGAGTTGTAGTAGTAGCCATTGTGCTAGTAGTAGAAGTTGTAGTAGGAGTAGTATGAGTAGTAGTAGTAGAATTAGTATTAGTAGTGGTAGGAGCAACAACAACAACAACAACAGTGGGACTAGTAATAGTAATAGTAGAAGTTGTAATAGTGGTAGTAGTAGTAGCAGAAGTAGTGGTGGTAGTTGTTGTTGTTGTCAAGTAGTGGTAGGAGTAGTAGTAGTAGTTGTCGTTGTAGTAGTAGAAGTAGTAGTAGTTATAGTAGTAGTAGTAGTACTAATAGTGGCTGTAGTTGTTGGTGGAGTTGGAGTAGGAGTTGTGATAGGTGTAGTTGTAGTTGGAGTAGGGGTACTAGTTGTTGTGGCGGTCGTAGTGGCAGTAATAGTAGTAGTATTCATAGTAGGAGTAGTAGTTGCAGTAGTGGAAATTGTAGCAGTTGTAGTAGTTGTAGCAGTTGTACTAGTCGTAATGTAGTAGTAGTCTTAGTTATTGTTGTAGTAATAGCAGTAGTTGTTGTAGTAGCCAAAGTAGTAGTAGTAGTTGTTGTTGTTGTAGTAGCAGTAGTAGTAGTAGTATTAGTAGTAGTCGTAGTAGAAGTAGTTGTAGTAGCCGCTGTTGCAGTAGTTGTAGTAGTTGGAGTAGTAGTAGTAGTAGGAGTAGTCGTAATAGTAATAGCTACAAGAATAGTAGTAGAAGTAGTAGTAGTAGTAGTAGTAGTAGTAGTAGTAGTAGTAGTAGTAGTAGTAGTACGAGTGTAGCAGTGGTAGTAGTAGTTGGAGTAGTTGTCATAGAAGTCAAAGGAGTGTTTGGAGTTGTAGTAGTAATAGGAGTAGTAGTGGTGGTAGTAGTAGTAGTAGTAGTAGTAGTAGTAGTAGAGGTAGTAGTATGAGTGTTTGTATTAGTAGTAGTTGTAGTACTAGTAGTAGTATTAATTGTAGTAGTCGTAGTAGTACCAGTAGTAATATGAGTAGTAATAGTAGCATTGTACTAGTAGAAGAAGTAGCGGTCGTAGTAGTTGTAGTTGTTGTTATTGTTGTCGTGGTAGTAGCAGAAGTAGCAGCAGCAATATTAGAAGTCGGGGTTGGAGTAGTTGTGGTAGTTGGTGTAGTAGTAGCAGTAGTAGGAGTTGTTGTAGTAGCAATAGGTGTAGGAGTAGGAGCAGTAGCAGGAGTGGTAGAATAAGTTGGTGTAAAAGTAGGTGTAGTAGTTGGAGTAGTAGTAGTAGTTGTTGTTGTGTTAGTGTTAGTAGTAGAATTACCAGGTGCAATAGGAGGAGGAGTAGTAGCAGTTGTACTAGGAGTTGGTGGTGGCTGTTGTGGTAGTATCAATAGTAGTAGTAATAATAACAGTAAGAGCAGTAGTAGGAGTAGTAGTCGGAGTTGTAGTAGTAGTAGTAGTAATAGTAGTAGAAGTACTTGTAGCAATCATAGTAGTAATAGTAGTAGTAGTATTAGTAGTAATAAGTGTAGTAATAGTAGTTGTTGTAGTAGCAACAGTAGTAGCATAAGTTGTATTAGTAGTAGTAGCGGTAGTAGTAGTAGTAGTAGTAGTAGTAGTAGTAGTTAGAGTAGTAGTAGTTATTATAGTAGTTGTAGTAGTAGTAGGAGTAGTGGCTGTAGTAATAGTGGTAGTTGTAGAAGTAGTCGGAGGAGGAGTCGTAGTGGTAGTAGTAGTAGTAGTAGAAGTTGTAGCCACAACATCCGCAGCAGTAGTAGTTGTTGTTATAGAAGTAGTAGTCTTAGTAATAATAGTAGTACTAGGAGTTGGAGATGTAGCACTTGTAGCAGTCGTAGTAGTAGTAGTAGTTGTTGTTGTAGTTGTAGTACGAGGAGTTGTAGTTGTAGCAGCAGCAGTTGTTGTTGTTGTAGTAGTAGCAGTAGTAGCAATAGTAGCAGTAGTGGTGGTAGTTGCAGTAGCAGTAGTAGTAGTAGCAGCAGTAGTAATAGCACTAGTAGCAGTAGTAGTAGTAGTCGTAGTTGTTGAAGTTGTTGTAATAGTAGTTCTAGTAGTTGTTGTACAAATAGTAGTAGTAGTAGTAGTTGTTGTTGTTGTTGTTGTGGTAGTAGTAGTAGTAACAAGAGTAAGTGTAGGAATAGGGGTAGTAGTTGGAGCGGTAGTAGTAGTAATAGTAGTTGTGGAAGTAGTGGTAGTAGGAGGCAGAGGAGTAGTTGGAGTAGCAATAGAAGTAGTTGTAGTAGTAGTAATAATACTTCTAAGTAGTAGTAATAGTAGTAGAAGCATTAGTAGCAATAGATGTAGTAATAGTATTAGTAGTACTAAAAGTTGTTGTAGCAATCATAGTAGTAGTATTTGTAGTAATAGGTGTGATAGTAGTAGTACTAGTAGTAGCAATAGCAGTAGTAGTTGTTGTAGTGGTAGTAGTAGTGGCATTAGTACTGGTAGCAATAGTAGTAGTAGCAGTAGTACTAGTAGTAGTAGTTGTTGTTGTTGTTGTGGCAGCAGCAGCAGTAGTAGTAGCAGTGGTAATAGTAGTAGTAGATGAGTATTAGTAGGGCTAGTAGTAGTAGCAGTTGGTGCAGTCTTTGTTGTAGCCATAGTAGTAGTAGCACCACGAGTGGTAATAGGATTAGGCGTTGTAGTCATAGTAGTTGTAGTAGCAGCAACAATAGTAGAAGTAGTAGAAGAAGTAGTAGTAGTAGGTATGGTAGTTGTAGTATTAGTAGTCGTATTAGTAGTAATAGTAGTTGTAGTAGGTTTAGCAGAAGGTGTAGGATTAGTAGTTGTAGTTCTTGTAGTTGTAGTTGTGGTAGTAGTAGTTGTTGTTATTATTGTTGTTGTTGTTGTAGTAGTAGTAGTAGGAGTAGTCATAGTAGTAGTCGTTGTAGTAGCAGTAGCAGTATAAGTAGTAGTGATCGTAATTGTAGTAGTCGTAGTAGTAGTGGTAGTAGTAGTCGAAGTAGTAGTTGTAGTAGTAGTAGCAGCAGCAGTAGTAGTAGTAGTAGTAATAGTAGTTGTAGTTGTAGTAGAAGTACTACTAGTAGAAGGAGTAGTTGTAGTAGCAGTAATAGGAGTAGTAGTAATTCTAGTAGCTAAAGTAATAGTAGGTGTTGTTTTAGGAGTAGGAGTTGGTGTATGAGTAGTAGTAGTAGCAGTCGTACTAGTAGTAGTATTTGTTGTGGTAGTAGTTGTGGTAGTAGTAGTAGTAGGAGGAGGAGGAAGAGTAGTAGTAGTCGTGGTAGTAGTAGTCATAGTAGTAGTGGTAGGAGTAGTATTAGTATTAGTAGTCTTAGTAATAGTAATAGTAGTAGTAGTAATAATAGCAGCAGTAGTAGTAGCAATAGTAATAGTAGCAGTAGTGGTAGCAGCTATAGTGGTAGTAGCAGTAGTAGCAGTTGTAGTAGTAGTTGTAGTTGTTGTAGTAGTAGTACTAGTAATAGTCGGAGAAGCAGTAGTAGCAACAGTAGTAGTAATAGAAGTTGTAATAGTAGTAGTACTAGTAGTAATAGTAGTATTTGTAGTAATAGGTGTAGTAGTCATACAACTTGTAGTAGCAGCAGTAGTTGTAGCACAAGCAGCAGGAGTAGCAGAAGTAGCAGTAGCTGTAATAGTTGTGCTAGTAGTGTTTGTAGTAGTATTTGTTACAGTAGAAGTAGTTGTTGTAGTAGTAGTTGTAGCAATAGTATTAGTAGTAGTAGTAGTAGTAGTAGCAGTAGTAGTAGCAGTAGTAGTAGTAGTAGTAGTAGTAGTAGTAGTAGTAGTAGTAGTAGTATTATTGGTAGTAGTAATAAAAGTAGGAGTTATAGTAGCAAGAGAATTTGCAGCCATAGCAGCAGCCGCAGTTGTAGTTATTGTAGAAGGAGTTGTAGTAGCAGTAGTTGCAATTGTAGTAGCAGCAGTAGTTGTAGTACTAGCAGAGATAGTGGAAGTAGTAATAGTAGTACTATAAGTAGTTGTACTAGTAGTTGTGGTAGTAGCCTACGAGTTTCAATAGTTGTCATAGTAGCAGTAGTTGTAAAAGTAGATGGTGTTGGAGTAGTAGCAACAGTAGCAGTAGTAGTGGGAGTAGTTGTAGTAGTAGCAAGATTAGCAATAGAAGTAGTAGTAGTAGCTAGAGGAGTAGTAGTAGCAGTAATAGCCGTAGAAGTAGTAGTAGTAGTGGCAGTGGTAGTAGTGGTAGTAGCTATAGTAATCGCAATAGTAGGAGTTGTGGTTGTAGTAGTAGTAGTTGAAGTAAAAGTAGTAGGTGTAGGAGTAGGGGTAGTGGAATGACCTATTGTAGTAGTAATAGTAGTAGTAGCAGCAGCAGCAGTAGTAGGAGGCATAGTAGTAGGAGTAGCAATTCATGTAGTACCTGTAGTAGTAGTAATAGAAGTTGAAGTAGTAGTAGTAGTGGCAGTGGCAGAAATGGTAGTAGCAGTAGTAGTGGTAGTAGGAATAGTAATCACAATAGTAGGAGTAGTGGGTGTAGTAGTAGTAGTTATTGTAGTAATAGTTCTACAAGCAGTAGTAGCAATCGTAGTAGTAATAGTAGTGGTAGTGGTATTTTTCGTAGTAATAAGTGTAGTAGTAGTAGTAGCAGTAGTAGTAATAGTAGTAATAGTAGTAGTAGTTGTTGTTGTAGCAGTAGTAATAGCTGTAGAAGTAGTACAAGTAGTGGCAGTGGCAGTAGTGGTAGTAGCTATAGTAATCGCAATAGTAGGAATTGTGCCTGTAGTAGTAGTAGTAGTAGCAGTAAAAGGAGTAGTTGTAGGAGTAGGGGTAGTAGAATGATCCATAGTAGTAGTAATTGTAGTAGTAGGAGCAGTAGTAGTAGTGGCAGGAGGCATAATGGTAGGAGTAGCAATAGATGTAGTAGCTGTAATAGTAGTAATCGAAGTAGAAGTAGTAGTAGCAGTGGCAATGGCAGAAATGGTAGTAGCAGTAGCAGTGGCAGTTGGAATAGTAATCGCAATAGTAGGAGTAGTGGGTGTAGTAGTAGGAGTAGTTGTAGTAATAGTTGTAGAAGCAGTAGTACCAGTAGTAGAAGTAATAGTAGTAGTAGTAGTAATAGTAGTATTACTTGTATTTTTTGTAGTAATAGGTGTAGTAGTAGTTGTACCAGTAGTAGCAATAGTAGTGATAGTAGTAGTAGAAGTAGTTGCAGCAGAAGTATTTCCGGTTGTAGTAATAGTTACAGTAGAAGTAGTTCTTGTGGTAGTAGTTGTTATTATGCAAGTAGTAGTAGAAGTAGTAGAAGTAATAGTAGTAGTAGTAGCAGGAGGAGGAGTAGTAGTAGTAGTAGTTGTTGTTATTGTTGTTGTTGAAGTACTAGTAGTAGTTGTAGTAGAACTAATAGTAGTTGTAGTAGTAGTAGGAGTAGCATGAGTTGTAGCTGTAGCAGCAATAATTGAAGTAGTTGTCGTAGTAGTAATAGTAGTAGAGGTAGTCATAGTGCTAGTTGTCGTGGTAGTAGTAGAAGTGTAGTAGCGATAACAGATGTAGTGGTAGTAGAAGAAATAGTAGTAGTAGGTGGAGATATACTAGTAGTAGCATTAGTAGTGGTAGTCATAGTAACGATAGCAGCAGTAGTAATAGTAGTAGTAGTTGTCATAGTAGCAATAGTAGCAGTAGTGTCAGTAGTTGTAGTAGTTGCAATAGTTGTAGTAGTAGTAGCAGCAATAGGAGTAGTAGAAGTAGTAGCAAGAGCTGCAATATTAGTTGTGGTGGTGGTGGTGATGGTGGTGCAAGTAGTAGTAGTATTAGCAGTAGTAGCATATTAGTAATAGTACCAGTAGTAGTTGTAGTAGCGGAGGTAGAAACAACACTAGTAGTAGTCGTCGTACAATTAGAAGTAGTAGTAGTAGTAGATGTTAAAGTAGTCATTATAGTAGTACTAGTACTAGTAGTAGAAGAACAAGGAGTAGTAGTAGCAGTAGTTGTTGTTGTAGTTGTAGTAGTAGTAGTCATAGTAGTAGTAGTAATTGGAGTTGAAGCAGTAGTAGTAGTAGGAGTATTAGTAGTAATAGTAGTAGTAGTAGTAATAGTAGTAGTAACAGAAGTAGTTGTAGGTGTTGTAGCAGCAGCAATAGTAGCAGTAACAATAATATTAGTAGTAGTAGTAGTTGTAGGAGTAGTTGTAGTAGCAGTAGCAGAAGTAGTCATAGTAGCAGTAGTGGTAAAAGTAAAAGTAGTAGTAGAAATAGTAGCAGCAGCAGAAGTAGTAGTGGCAGTAGTAGTAGCAGCAGCAGCAGTAGTAGTAGTAATAGTGATAGTAATAGTAGTAGTAGTTGTTGCAGTGATAGTAGTAACAGTAGTTGTTGTTGAAGTAGTTGTAGTAGCTGCAGCAGCAGTAGCAGTAGTAGTAGTAATAGAAGTAGTAGCAGTAGTGTTACTAGTAGTAGTAGTGGTAGTTGGAGTTGTAGTAGTAGTTGTTGTAGCAGTAGCAGTAATGGTAATAGTAGTAGTTATTGTTGTTGTAGTAATAGCAATAGTTGCAGGAGTAGTAGTAGCACTAGTAATTGCAGTTGTAGTTGTAGTTTAGTAGCAGCAGATGTAGTAATAGTTGTAGAAGTAGTAGTACTGGTAGTAGTTATGGCAGCTATAGTAGCAGCTGTAGTGGTAGCAACAGTAGTAGTTGTTGTTATAGCGATAGTAGAAGTAGTTGCAATAGCTTTTGAAGTAATAGGTGTAGTAGTAGTAGCAGCTTTTGAAGCAGTAGTCATAGTAATAGTAGTAGTAGTAGTAGTAGTAGTGGTAGTAGTGGAATAAGGAGGAGTAGTAGTAGTTGTTGTTGTAGTGGTGGTAGTAGTAGTAGTAGGAGTAACAAAAGTAGTAGTAGGAGTCGCAGCGGTAGCTATAGTAATAGTAGTCGTAATAATAGTAGGAGCCATAGTCATACGAGTAGTGCAGTGGTACTAGTAGTAGTAGTCATAGTAGTAGTAGTAGCAGTAGCAGTAGTTGTAGTAGAAGTAGTAGTACAAGTAGTAGTAGTAGAAGTCGTAGAAGTACTAGTAGTAGTAATAGAAGTAGTATTAGTAGTAGTTGTGGTGGAGGTAGTAGGAGTAGTAGCAGCAGCAGCAGCAGTAGTAGCAGTAGTAGCAGTAGCAGCAATAGTAGCAGTAGTAGCAGTAGTAGCATCAGCTGTAGTAGTTGCAGTAGCAGGAAAATTTGTAATAGTAGTAGTATTAGTAGTAGCAGTAGAAGTAATAGTAGTGGTGGTGGTGGTAGTAGTAGTAGTTGCAGTGGTAGTAGTAGTAGTAGTTGTAGTGGTGGTGGTACTATTAGTAGTAGTTCTTGTAGTGATTGTAGTAGTTGTAGTTGGGGCAGCAGTAGTACTAGTAGTAAAAGTGATAGAAGGAGTACCAATAGTGGTACTTGTAGTAGTTGTGGTAATTGGAATAGTAGTTGTTGTTGTAGTAGTAATTGTAGTAATACTAATAGTTGCCGGAGTAGTGGTAGTACAATTGCTAGGTGTGGTAGTAGTAGTAGTGTAGTAGTAGTAGATGTAGTAGTAGTTGTAGACATAGTTGTAGTAGTATACGTAGTAGTAGTAGCAGTAGCAGGTGTTGTTGCTGTAGCAGTTGCAGACGTAGTAGTAGCAGCAGTAGTGGTAGTAGCAGTAGCAATAGTTATGGTAGTAGTATTAGTCGTAGTAGCAGTAGTAGTGGTAGTTGCAATAGTAGTAATAGTAGTTGTTGTTGTAGTAGTCTTAAGAGTGGTAGCATTAGTCGTAGTAGTAGTAAGAGAAGTAGTTGTTGTAATAGTCATAGGAGTGGTAGTAGTAGTAGTACTGGTGGTAGCAATAGAAGCAGTAGCAGTCGTAGTAGTGGTAGTAGTAGTAGCAGTAGCGGTGCAATAGTAGGAAAAGTAGGGGTAGGGATAGTAGTAGTGGTAGTAGTAGTGGTAATTGTTGGTGCTGTCGTAGTAGGAATAGGAGAAGTAGTAGTATAAGCAGTCGTAGGAGTAATGGAAGTAGTAGTTGTTGTGATGGCAGTTGTATTAGTAGCAATTGTAGTAGAAGTAGTAGTAGTAGCAATAGAAGCAACAACAGTAGTAGTAATAGTAGTAGTAGTAGCAATAGTAGTAGCAATAGCAATATTAGTAGCAGTAGTTGTATTAGAAGAAGTAGTAGTGGTAGTAGAAGTAGTAGTAGTAGTACTAGAAATAGTAGTCGTAGTTGTAGTAGCCATAGTAGTGGCGGTAGTATTAGTAGTGGTAGTCGTTGTTGTAGTAGTAGTAGTCGTAGCAGTAGCAGTTGTAGTAGTCGTAGCAATTGTAGTAGTAATAGAGGTAGTTGAAGTAGTAGTGTTAGTATCAGTAGTAGTGGCAGAACTAGTTATAGCAACAGCGGTACGCGCAGTATTAGTAGTAGTAGTAGAAGTAGTAACAGGCATAGTAGTAGAAGCAATTGATGCAATTGTATAACTATTAGATGTAGGTGTGGTAGTAATTGTAGCAGTGTTAGTAGTGGTAGTAGTGGTTCTAGTAGTAGTGTAGTTGGAATAGTAGCAGTAGTAGTAGCAGTAGTAGCAGTAATAGTAGCAATAATAGTAGTAGTAGTTGTTGTAGTAGTAGTATAAGTAGTAGTAGTGGTTGTTGTTGTTGTTGTAATAGTAGTGGTAACAGTAGTAGTAGCAGTAGTAGCAGCCATTGTAGCAGTTGTAGTAGTAGCGGTAGTAGTAGTACCAGAAGTAGTAGGAGAAGTAGTAGTTGCAATAGTCGCAGTAGTGGCAGTAGTAGTTGTAGTTGTAGTAGTAGCAGTGGCAATCATAGAATAGTAGCCGCAATATCAATAGTAGTAGTAGTAGCAGTTATATTGGTAGTAGCAGAAGTAGTAGCAGTAGTGAAGCATTAATAGTAGTAGAAGTAGTAGTTGTAGCAGTAGTAGTTGTAGTAGTTATAGTACTACTACTAGTAGCAAGAGTGATAGTGGTTGCAAAAGCAATAGTAGTAGCAGTAGCAGTAGTAGTAGTAACAGAAGTAGTAGCAGTTGCAATAGTACTGGGAGAAGTATTAGTAGTAGCAGTAGTAGTAGTACTGGTAGTAGGAGTAGTCATAGTAATAGTAACAGAAGGAGTAGTAGTTGTACTACTAGTAGTAGTAGTTGTAGTATCAGTAGCAGTTGTAGTAGTAACATGAGTAGTGGAAGTAATAGTAGTTGCAATCACAGTAGTGGTAGCAGTAGCAGCAGTCGTAGTCGTAGAAGTAGTGGCACTCGTAATAGCATCAGTTCTAGTAGTAGCCAGAGCTGTAGTAGTAGTAGATCTCATAGTAGTAGAAGTAGTAGACTTTGAAGTAGTAGTAATAATAGTTTTAATAGTAGTTATAGCAGTAGTATTAGTAGTAGTAGTAGTAGTAGTGGTAGTAGTAGTAGTGGTAGTAGTAGGAGTAATAGTAGCAGTAGCAGTACTAGTTGGAGTAGTAGTAGTAGAAATAGCCGTTGTACAAATTGGTCTGGGAGAAGGAGTATTAGTCGGTGTAGTAGTAGTAGTAGCAGTAGTAGCAACAGTAGCAACAACAATTGTAGTAGTATTAGTAGTCTTAGTAATAGTAGTAGTAGTAGAAATAGTAATAGTAGTAGCAATAGTAGTAGTAGTAATAGCAATAGTAGTAGTAGCAATAGTAATAGTAGCAATAGTAGCAGTAACAGTAGTGGTAGTAGAAGCTGTAGTAGTAGCAGTTGTAGTAGTAATTGCAATAGTAGGAGTAGTAGCTATAGTTGTAGTAGTAGTAGCAGTAATAGTAGGAGAAGCAGTAGTAGCAACAGTAGTAGTAATATTGTAGTAATAGTAGTAGTAATAGTTGTAGTAATAGTAGTAATAGTAGTAGTACTAGTAGTAGTAGTTGTGAAATGAGGAGTACCAGTAGTAGAAGTAGTAGTTATAGTTGTAGTAGTAGTAGTCATAGTAGTAGTAGTAATTGGAGTTGAAGCAGTAGTAGTATTAGTGGTAGTAGGAGTAGTAGTAGTAGTAGTAGTAGTAGTAGTAGTAATAGTAGTAGTAACAGAAGTAGTAGTAGGTGTAGCAGCAGTAGTAGCAGTAGCAGTAGCAGTAACATTAGTAGTAGTTGGAGTAGTTGTAGTACTAGCAAAATTAGCAATGTAGTAGTAGTAGTATCAGGAGTAGTAGTAGGAGTAATATAAATAGTAGTAGTAGCTGGTGTGGCTGTAGCAGTAGTCGTAGTAGCAATAGTAGTAGTAATAACTGTATCAATAGTAGTAGTAGGAGTTGTAGATGCAGTAGTAGTATTAGTAGTAATAGTAGAAGAAATAGTTGTAGAAGTAGTTGTAGCAATAGTAGTAGTCATATTAGTAGTTGTTGTAGTAGTAGTAGTAGTAGTATTGGTAGTAATAGGTGTAGTAGTAGTTGTTGTTGTAGTGGCAACGGTGGTGGTGGTGGTGGTGGTGGTAGTAGTAGTAGTAGTAGTAGTTGCAGTAGTAGTAGTAGTCGTAATAATAGTAGTAGTAGTAGTAGTAATAGCCATAGAAGTTGTAGCAGTAGTGGTAATGGCAATAATGTTAGTAGCTATAGTAATTGCAATAGTAGGAGTTGGGCTATAGTAATAGTAGTAGTAATAAAAGGAGTTGGTGTATGAGTAGGGGTAGTCAAATCATCAATAGTAGTGGTAATAGTAGTAGTAGTAGGTGGTATAGTAGTAGGAGTAGCAATAGATGTAGTAGTAGTAGTAGTAGTAGTAATAATAATAGAAGTAGAAGTAGTAGCAGTAGTGGCAGTGGCAGAAATGGTTGTAGCAGTACTAGTGGTAGAAGGAATAGTAATCGCAATAGTAGGAGTAGTGGGTGTAGTAGTAGTAGGAGTTATAGTAATAGTTGTAGAAGCAATAGTAGCAATAATAGTAGTAATAGTTGTAGTAGTGGTAATAGTAGTAGTACTGGTATTTTTTGTTGTAATAGGTGTAGTAGTAGTAGTACCAGTAGTAGCAATAGTAGTAATAGTAGTAGTAGTAGAAGTAGTTGCAGCAGATGTAGTTCTGGTTGTAGTAGTAGTTACAGTAGAAGTAGTTGTTATGGTAGTAGTTGTTATTGTGCTAGTAGTAGTAAAAGTAGTAGTAGTGGAAGTAGTAGAAGTAATAGTAGTAGTAGTAGCAGCAACAACAACAACAGTAGTAGTAATAGTAGTTGTAGTAGTAATAGTAGTTGTAGTAGTAGTAGTAGTAATTGTTGTTGTTTTTGTTGTAGTAGTAGTAGTAGTTGAAGTACTAGTAGTAGTTGTAGTAGAACTAATAGTAGTTGTAGTAGTAGTAGTAGTAATAGAAGTAGGAGAAGTAGTTGTAGCTGGAGTTGCAGTCGTAGCAGCA
>RXID01022277.1:1007228-1076765 GCA_005019695.1 Trichopus zeylanicus subsp. travancoricus | reverse complement strand
GGATTCAGATCCAGATCACCAATCTGGCCCATTCAGCAAAAAAAATGTTTGTTTTAGTTTTTAAGAATAATAAATTGATACATGATCTATTTTTATGGGTTTTGCTATATAAATATAAAACTAGCTAAAATATATATAACAAACAAAATATACAACTTTTATTCATTACACATCCTCATTAGTAGAGTTCTCCTAAAAATTGTGATTTTTATTTTTTGTGTTTCCAATTGTTTATTAATTTTATAAAATTTGAGAAAAAAATCAATTTATGCTTTATAATCGCACTTTGGATTTTTTTTTCCAGTTTTTCTCGTAATTTTTCTGATTTTATTTCTATTTTTTCATATTTTTCAAAATTTTATGGCTATAAAAAATCAGCTGATCCGGATCAGGGTTGAGGTCCCCTGATTCCGATATTTCTAACCTTGGTTTTTTTCACCAACTTTTAAGGATGCATTGATGTTTTCAGTTTCGCTGGAAGGTCTATGTGGATATATGATGCATGGCTGAACAAACCCTAGAAATTGAAGGGCCCCTGAGTTTGTTCTGAGATAGCTACGGTCTATTGTATTGTTAGTGTTTTCAACTTTATACAATTCAACCATAATTCTGATAACTTTTTATGCTATTACTTCAGCGTGTATAGCCGCATCATTTTGTAGTCTAATACTGTTTTCTTAAACAACCATCTTTTAATTCAGAAATTACAAAAAATGGCCCAATATTTTGAGTTGTGCATACACAGTTGGTGGCAATTTCACTTTTTCAGCACATACAACCTAATTCCCTATTTACTTATTCTTGTTGTTTGACCTTGTTCCTGTGGCTAATGGATGTACAGGTTATTGCAAAGACAATCTCACTTTTGAGTCCAGCAGATGTTCTGAAGCTCTTAAATTCCCTTGCACCTATTCTCCAATCAAGGTAATTCTCTACTTTTATACCATTCTGTGAAATATATTATATGGTTCCTTCGAGAATTAGAACATTACTTTGACAGCCAGAGGTGCAACTAATCTCGTCATCTTTAAACTGTGGCTGTTGGGTTAAAAGTCTTTCCTTATTCATGATCATAAATGAAAAATCAAATTCATCTCTCTTTTTGGGCTTTACTTGGTTGCATCAATGTCTTATCCTAGTATTAGTTGTTTCATTGCAAGGGTAATACCTTACCTCTGTCCAAATATCAGCGTATTTTTAACATGCCGATGAAAGGTGGTTTTCTCATTCAATTTATGATTTTCTTTTTTTCTCAGAGGTGCAGTATTGGTTTGTGCCGTGCCATGGATAAGAAGCTTGCTTGGCCAGCATGCAAGCAGTATAATGTCTCAAGAATCATCTCTGCTTATTCTCAATACTCTCTTCCAGGTAGCACATTGATTCTAGACTGTTTTTTAAGTTATGAAACTGTCAATGGGTTGGCCAGGCTCAGCTAGGTCCTGAATTGATCTGGGTTAGGGTCAGGCCTAAATTTCTGTGGTACTTTTTGTACTTTCCTGGAGTTAAATCTGCCTAAGGCCCAATATTCTATTTAAATTATTCATGCCAAGGTCAGGTCCGTGATGATTAATCAGACTCATTGGCAAGCATGCCTCTAGAAACTTTAGTTGCACATATGGCCCTGGACACAGGAGTCTGTGTGTTTGCACTCCTGACTACATGCTTCTCTGTCTTGTGCTGAGCATGACCAGATACTCTACTACCAGGTCGTACAGAAGTGTAACAGTATTTGGACTTCTCGTATAGAAAAGGAAGGCTAACCCCTGTGCTTCCAGATGCAGCACAAATAAGCAAGTTTTGGAGGATGCATGGGCACTCACATTCATAGACACACAAACATATGACACCATTGACTTGGCTAGATTCTTAATGGTGAGGGCCCTTTTGTCTTGCAGCTCATTCAGTCAAGGATTTCAACATTTGGATTGACACTCCAACTATCTTCATCCCTAGATTATCTATTTGCAGGGGTGAGTTCCACTCATGCTTTTGCTTAATACAATTCTAATCCGCAATGTTTTAAGCTATAGCATTTCATTCCAGGTTCTGGATGATGATGATGATGGTGGTGCAGAGGAAAGCGTACATGTCCCAGTTTTCTACGAGGATGAAGAGAGTGATGAGGAAGAATCTGGAGGTACAATGGAAACTGATGAAGAAGACGAGGAGCTTGGAGCCATCATCAATCCTAATGAATTTTCTTTTGGAGGCGAAGTCATGAGTGATTAATGTATGAATTCCACAGCCAAACTATCTCCTTTTATATCAATCTATTCACTTAATTATGGGAAATTTTGTGGTGGAATAGCAGAGGGATTTTTGTTGTACGTAATTGGATTTATTTTGTATGAAAATTTGATGATATTGTTTGAAACCCAAGCTAGATTTGGGGTGGGCATATGTTTTGCTGAGTTTAGCTCCATTGGTTGGCCAGAAATGCACAAAATGTTCAGTTCTTGTCGTCCACTTCTAGAGTATCAATTGAGCTCGAAAGCTATTCAAATTTGTCTCGCAGATTTTTTATTCTATATATAATAAATACTAATATATTATATATAATATGTATAAAAGTTGATATAAAATTTTATCAATAGAATTTTAATTTTAATTCTATCAAATTTTAAATCGTTAGATTTATTTAAATATTAGTATATTTTAAACACAAATTTAAAATTTAAAATTTAGGATTTAGGATTTAGAGTAAATTTAATGTTTAAGGTTTAGGATTTTAGTATTAATTCTATCAAGTTTTAAATTATAAATCTTAAATTTTAAAAAAATTTATGGTATATTAATTTTTAAATAAATCTAACGGTTTAAATTTTATAAAATTAAAATTAAATTTCTATCGATATAATATTATACCCACTCATATGTATAATATATGTAATGTTATACATATTACATAATATATATTTGAGTTTGCGATCTGAACTTATACTGATCGGTTCAAACTTAAGCTGAGATGAGCCTACTCAAATTTAGCTCGATTACACTCCTATACACTTCCTTTCAAGGTTTCATCTGTTTCTAGCTGGACATAGTACATGTAGAGCTGTAAATGGATTGAACTGGAATGAACTTGGTTGGGTCGATATTGGCAGTAATCTAATCCGATGAACCATATGAATGATGATAAATAAACAAGTGAATGAAAATTTGCCTTAGATCGAGATCAGAATTGATCTACTTTTTGAAATAGATAATAAATATATTAAGATTTCAAATTTCGGTTTCGAAACGATTTTGAAGCGAGAGAAATTAATACATTTTAATGGTTTTAGTCATTTGGATGGGAGTAATTTTCATTTGGTTTCGACCAAAATAATTTTTTTATTTATTAATTATATTTTGATCAAAGTTTGATTATATTTTGATTTCAAATTAAAAATATTATAAAAAAAATTTAAAAAAATCGAAAAAAATAAAAAAATTTAACTAATTTTACCATAATATTAAATAATTTTTTAATTAATTTAAATTAATTTTGATAATTAATTAATTATATAGTTAATTTTATCCTATATTAATATATAAAAAAAACGTAAAAAAAAGAAAAAGTTTAATAATAAAAAAATAACATAAATAAACTTAATTTATTATTAAAATATAATTTAAACACACATAATTTATTAATAATAATAATAATTATTATTATTATTATCATAATCATAAACTCATTATTATTAATTGAATTTGAAACATCCCAATTGAGTGATTTGAGTTGTGGTCAGCTGTTTCATCCCATCACGCTACTGTAGAGTCAATCTTATTAGAACAAGGCCTCATTCTTACATTGATAATAGTTTTTTTATTGTGATAGAAAGATATTATACAGAAAAATAGACAACAATTCCTACACAGCCCGATTCTCCATGTACCCATCATGCACCTTCTTCCCCGGAACCCTCCCTACCTCCTTGGCGCTAGCCCTAATCTCCTCCTCTTCATTCTCCACAATCACCATCCTTACAGTTCCAGCAACACCCTCTTCATCAAAATCGCCGTCTTCCTCCCTCCTAAGCACTTCCACACCCACCTTCTTCAACCTTGCATTGAGCCCCTCGTCAGATGCCATTGGCAGAATCACCAGGGTCACCCTAAACTATAGCACCTCCACCATTGAGTTCCACCAAAAGTGCATCACAAATCCTCCGATCGCCGGATGCCCCAGAAACCTCTGCTATGGCACCTAACCCTTGCAGACCATTCCTCGGCCCTTGGTTCGGCTCTCAAACCCCTTCGACAACAGCTTCGGCTTACCCCCGAAGGCCCAGATGAACGGTAGTCCGGCAAGCTCTATGCCTCTTGCTAGCTCCTACACTACCGCTTTGCTCAGCCGAAGATCGCTGTAAAGCTATGTAATCTACTAATTTTTGCTCTTGTTTGTCAAGCTATCAAAAGGTTTCGTCCCACTCGTTGGAGCTCACTTGCACCGTCGAAGGGAAGTACCCGACGGGGAGCACCAGCTTGCCATAAAGCTGTTCAAGAAGAGAAAGACACTCGCACTCTAGCTCAACGGACCTCTGCACCATCACGATGTCACAAGCTGCAATCGACGATCTAAGGCGAAGAGCTTGTCAAGCTCCACCATAGAGACGAGGTGGCTCATCTCCGACAATGGGTAGAGCACACCTTTTCAGTCTACACTTTCACCTTCTCACTCTACATTTCCCCTGTTCTGCTCACTTCGTATCATTTTATGCTAAAACCGAAACTACGAATGATCGAGACGTTCGACCGAGATTTCGAACTTGGACAGAGGAAACTAGTTTGGTCAAATCTTAACCATACTTGGTCTGAACGATTTGATCCGATCCATATTGAAAGACGAGACACTTGCGTCGATTGAATTTCAACATTGGCGTGATCACCAATGCGGCGCAACCGCGGCGTGTGATGCGGCACTTAATGCATGGATTTATTTATCAAATCGGCACGTGGACGCAATTATTTCTTTTCTTTTAGGGATAATTACGGGTGGCCCCCGTAATTAGCCTTAATTACGATTAACCCCCGTAATTTCCGTAATTACCCCCACCCCTCCGATTCGCCCATATTTACCCACAGCCCCCCTATTGTTATTTAATCAAAATTTTACCAAAAAATTCCGATTTTACCCCGTTATTTTTACACATACACCCCTAAAAACTTATTTTTTATATTTCACCCCCCGGATTTCGGAATTTTGCAAATAAAACCCAGAAAGAACTCATATTTACAACAAAGTCCTCCAAATTCGAATTTTTGCAAACAACACCCCGTTGCGCGGGCGGGAGCGGAGGAGGAGGCCGGCCGGCAGGCCGCAGAAGCGGAGGCGGCGGCCGGCGGCGGGAGCGGAGCCGGAGGCCGGGCGGGCGGGAGCGGAGGCGGAGGCCGGCGGAGGGAGCGGAGGCGGAGGCCGGCGGCTGGAGCGGAGGAGGAAGCCGGGGCGCCAGCGCGCCGTAACGCGGGAGCGGACGGCCACGGCCGAGGCCGTTCCGCCCCCGCGTGCCGGGGACGGAGGCCGAGGCCGGTGCGCCCGCACGCGGGCGCCGGCGAGGACGGCCACGGCCGAGGCCGTTCCGCCCCCGCGTGCCGGGGACGGAGGCCAAGGCCGGCGCGCCCGCACGCGGAGGCCGAGGCCGAGGCCGTTCCGCCCCCGCGTGCCGGGGACGGAGGCCGAGGCCGGCGCGCCCGCGTGCCGGGGACGGACGGCCTAGGCCTTGGCCGTCCGCTCCCGCGTGCCGGCGCGCCGGCCTCGGCCTCCGTCCCCGGCACGCGGGGGCGGAACGGCCTCGGCGTCCGTCTCCGCTCCCGCGTGCGGAGGCCGTCCGTTGCCGCGTGCCGGCGGGCCGTCCGGCGCGCCGTCGGGCCTCCGGCGAGGGGTGTATTTGTAAAAATTAGTTTAAAAAAAAATTTAGAGTTATTTTTTAAAAAAAATTTAATGGTCTATTTTTTAATTTGTAAATATTAAATTTATAATTATAAATATAAAAAACACTAATGTCTTTTTTGTAAAAATTTTATTTAAAATATGATTAAAAATATAGACTTATTTATAAAAAAAAATATTAAAGGGGTCTATTTGTAAATGTACAATATGAAACTTATAATTTTAAATTTTAAACTTTGAAACCTTCGATGACTTATTTGTAAAATTTATTTATAAAATAAATAAAATTTGGACTTATTTATAAAAAAAAATATTAAAGGTGGTCTATTCTTAAATGTAAAAAATAGTAAAAAATAGTTTTAAAAAAATTTTACAGTTATTTTTTTTAAAAAAATTTGAGGGTCTATTCTTTAATTTATAAATATTAAATTTATAATTATAAATATAAAAAACACAAATGTCTTTTTTATAAATTTTTATTTAAAATATGATTAAAAATATAGACTTATTTATAAAAAAAATATTGAAGGGGTCTATTTGTAAATGTACAATATGAAACTTGTAATTTTAAATTTTAAGTTTTGAAACCTTCGATGACTTATTTGTAAAATTTATTTATAAAATAAATAAAATTTAGACGTATTTATAAAGAAAAATATTGAAGGTAGTCTATTTTTAAATGTACAAAATAATAAACTTGTAATTTGAAATTTAAAAATTTTAAACTTTCACTGTATTTCGCAAGGCAACGAGCGGACAGCGACGGCAAGCCGGCAGGGCAGCGACGGCAGCAGCTGCGCAGGGACTGACGGCGGCAGCGGCAGAGCACAGCGGCGGCGGCGACGCAGATGCGTTTAGGGCTACAAGACGAAGAGGGTTATATAAGAAAGTTTTGGCCTTTTTTGTAATTCGGAATAATTTCGGAGAGTTATTTGCAAAAATCAAAATTTCGGGAACTTGTCTGTAAATTTGAATAATTTCGGGGTGTTATTTGCAAAAATCCGCGCCCGCGCCCGGGAAGCAGGCGGAGGCCGGGGCGCCGGCGAGCCGGCGGCGGAGCGGAGGCGGACGCCGAGGCCGTTCCGCCCCCGCGTGCCGGGGACGGAGGCCGAGGCCGGCCCGCCGGCACGCGGGCGAGGACGGCCAAGGCCAAGGCTGTCCGTCCCCGTCACGCGGGCGCGCCGGCCTCTGCCTCCGTCCCCGGCACGCGGGGGCGTAACGGCCTCGGCCTCGGCCTCCGCGTGCGGGCGCGCCGGCCTTGGCCTCCGTCCCCGGCACGCGGGGGCGGAACGGCCTCGGCCGTGGTGGCCGTCCTCGCCCGCGCCCGCGTGCGGGCGCGCCGGCTTCGGCCTCCGTCCCCGGCACGCGGGCGCGGAACGGCCTCGTCCGTGGCCGTCCGCGCCCGCGTTTCGGCGCGCCGGCGTCCCGGCCTCCGCCTCCGCTCCCGCCGCCGGCCGCCGCCACCATTCCCGCGGCCGGCCTGCCGGCCTCCTCCTCCGCTCCCGGCCGCGCGACGGGGGGTTATTTGCAAAAATCCGAATTTCGGGGACTTTTCTGTATATCGAAATAATTTCCGGGGGTTTATTTGCAAAAATTCGAATTTGGAGGACGTTTTTGTAAATCTGAGTTCTTTCGGGGTGTTATTTGTAAAATTCCGAAATCCGGGGGTTAACTATAAAAAAATAAGTTTTTAGGGGTGTATGTGTAAAAATAATGGGGGTAAAATCGGAATTTTTTGATAAAAATTTGATTAAATAACAATCAGGGCTGTGGGTAAATATGGGGGAATTTGAGGGGATGGGGTAATTACGGAAATTACGGGGGGTTAACCGTAATTAAGGCTAATTACGGGGGGTCACCCGTAATTATCCCTTTCTTTTATTAAAGCGATGTCAACGCAGCTTAGAGTAGCAGCTCACGCATCTCACGGTCACAGCCAATAAACAGTATTCTCTCACCTGCCATTCCCCTTGCCATTACGAGCAAGCAAGTAATACATGGATTTCAGGAGTCAAATTTCTCCTCCATTTGAGCTCTCCGCCTTGGTGGAGGACGACGCTCTTCGACTGGCTGCCGCCAATGCCAGCAACGAGAGTCGAAGATCAAGCTCTCGGGAGCTGCGCAGCCGCGTTTACCTGGCTTCGCTAACCTGCTTTACGGCTCTCCTCCTCCTCACGGTCTTCTACGTGTCCCATGGAGATCAGTGGAACTATGGGACGAAGACAAATGAAGGTACTCTATTGCATTGCTGTTCTCTGTTTATTGAGAATTACTATTCACGACGTGTTCTCATACTAACAAGTAACAACATTGCCGATATCTCATCATCCACAGATGCATCAAGGGACGTACTTCTTGGTGGCCTCTTGGTTCCTGGACACAATGAAACTTTGTGCCAAAGCATGTACCAATCTGCACTATACCACAAACCATCACTATACAAGCCCTCGCCTTACCTCCTCCACAAACTCAGGAAGTACGAAGCCTACCACAGAAGATGCGGCCCCAACACCGAGTTCTTCAACCAAGCTATGAACGACCTCGATTCTAAACACTGGGAAGCACATGAAACATACTGCAGATACATCGTCTGGATCCCAAACAGCGGCCTTGGGAACAAGATGATAACCATCGTCTCCGCCTTCCTCTATGCACTCCTCACAAACCGCGTCCTGCTTCTCAACAGGGGTGCCGACGTCGGTGACCTCTTCTGCGAGCCGTTTCCACAAACCTCTTGGCTTCTCCCTCTCGACTTGCCCATCGCTCGCCTGGGCACCTTCTACAGAGACTCACCTCGCAGCTTCGGCATCCTGTTGAAGAACAATCTTCTCAACGACAGTCTCAGCTACATCTACGTCCACCAGACGCATGACTTCACAGACTACGACAAGCGTTTCTTCTGCGACGAAGATCAGGCGCTTCTTGAACGGATACCCTGGCTAGTTCTTCAATCAAACCAGTACTTCGCGCCGGCTTTCTTCCAAATGCCGGAGTTTGAGAGACAGCTAGGTATGCTTTTCCCAGAGAAGGATACTGTGTTCCACCATCTGAGCAGGTATCTCTTCCATCCGGCGAATCCAGTGTGGGGCTTGATCACAAGGTCCTACACCTCTTACCTAGCCAAGGCGAATCAGAGAGTCGGGATGCAAATCAGAGTATTTGATCCACAGACTAGCTTATTTCTACGCAATGGAATCAACCCATGGGAGCAGATGCTCCATCAGATTCTTCAATGCTCCTTCAACGAGAAGCTGCTCCCGCGCATTGCTAGAGAGGGAGCTGCATTGGAACATACTTCTAAAGAAGCAAGTTCTTATGCACTACTGGTAACTTCCCTCAGGCCGGAGTTTGCTGATAGCATCAGGAACATGTACTGGGAGCACTCGACGGTCGGCGGAGATTTGATCGCCGTCTACCAGCCGAGCCACGAAGGGAGCCAGCAGACGGACAAGAGCTTGCACGACATGAAGGCGCTTGCCGAGATTTACCTGCTGAGCTTGACGGACATGCTGATAACCAGCGCGCTCTCAACGTTTGGGTACGTCGCTCAGGGGATGGGCGGCCTGA
Organism: Trichopus zeylanicus subsp. travancoricus; assembly: GCA_005019695.1. Lineage (NCBI taxonomy): Eukaryota > Viridiplantae > Streptophyta > Magnoliopsida > Dioscoreales > Dioscoreaceae > Trichopus > Trichopus zeylanicus. The sequence continues at coordinate 1,067,323 of RXID01022277.1, read as the reverse complement.
GGCCGTGGATTCTAGCAAAGCCGGAGAACGTCACGGTGCCGGAGCCGCCGTGCTGGCGAGCTATGTCCATGGAGCCGTGTTACCATGCGCCACCATCGCTGGACTGCAAGACGAAGAGGAGAGTTGACACGGGAGCGTTGGTTCCTTACGTCAGGCATTGTGAAGATGTCGCTGAAGGGCTAAAGCTGGTGAATCCAGAAAGAGTTATTTGAGTCTAAATGTGTTAATTTGTTTTGAAGAATTCAAAAGATAATAAGAAAAAGTTGTAGATTTAAGTGTTTTTTTTTATTTTATTTTTTGGTTTCTGGGAGAGTTTTGATATTATCATTTATTTCATTTAGTAACAGAAAGATTAATACCTAAATTTGGGAGATTGAATTCCCAACAGGCTGCTGCGACCGACAAGAAATGGGTTTTTCTCAGATGGTCGGTATTCGCACTCTCATTGGATGAGTACTTAGTTTTGCTTTCTGTTACTAAAAAAAATATATTCCCATTTCTTAAAATTAAATATAAATATTCAAAAAACAAACAATTTGCTTATATATACCAAATTTAAAAACGCAAAAACGTAAATGTCTTTCTCTATGTGTTTAATATTGCATTTGTTGAGTCATATATATAATTTTATATTTTTAAGGTTATAAATATGGTTTTTAGAAATATTTTAACAGTAAATAAATTTTGTTAAATTTTTAGTCAAAAAGTTATTATCCATAATGTCTTGTGCTCCGCCTAAAAATTTTCCTGCCTCCTCTATTGTAACTCGTCATTTTTAAATAGAGCTTTTTTTATGTACAATCTCCTTAAAAAATATTTAAATTATGTATAATTTTTTTGACTTTTTTATAATTATGTATAATCTCTTTTTCTAATTTTGAACAAAATTTTAGGTCCTAGGTTAAAGAATATATTTTTTATAAAAAATATATTAAGTATATTTTTCAATAGCTATAATCAAAAAATCAAAATACTTCCAATATACCCATTGGAAAATTATCTATAAATACAATAAAATTAAGAAAAGAAGATAAAATTTGGAAAAAAATTTCAACAACAACTCCATGTAAAATTGAAACTTCAAATAAGAATTATGGTTTTTTTCCTGCACGAAATAATGCTTTTGATACTGAAAGAGAATATAGTGAGTTAATTTTGTCTCTTAAGTCTTAACTCAACCATAGTTGGTCTTTTTTTAAACTAGTTAAATCTAAAAAACCTGAAATTTGGTCTAAAATTAAAATAGAGATTATACATGATTATAAAAAAGTTAAAAAATTATACATAATTTAGCTATTTTTAAGGTTGTATATAGAAAAAAATTTATGGGTCAATTGTATATAACTCCTTGAAATCTTAATAAATTATATATTTTTCTCCACACTTAAAAATTATATTTTTTTGGGTTATTAGATATATTGTAAAGACCTTTTACAATTTTATATTCATTATTAAAATTATGAATATTCACAAAACATTCTATTTGATGTTGTTTTGGATGATGTGAGAAGACGAAAATACACTTTATTTTGTTAGAGACGATGAAATTTTTTACAAATATATAATTTTTATAGAGTTAGTTATAATTTTATTTTTTAAAACCTATGAGTCTTAAATCTAGTTTAGATCAGTCATAGATCTAGTCCATATTGACCCCTACATTTACAATAATTTCCTATCAAGTTGTTATTTAAAAATAAAATAATTTTTTACATATTCTTTTATCATTTTTGTCATTCAAATAACAAAAATAAATTTACACACATTCTTCCAAACTCAACTTTAGTTGTTGGTTTTGCTATTTAATTGTCCTCAAATTAGTTATGTTTTATTTTTCGTGATAATATTTAAAAAATATATGTAGATTTATTTTTATTATTTAAATGACAAGAATGATAAAAGAATATATGAAAGTTTATATTATTTTTTGGATGACAAGCTAATAGAAGATTATTGTGGATTTGAAGACCAATTTGGATTAGATTTAGGGCTGATTTGAATCAAATTTGGGACTCATTTTTTTAAAATAATATTATAATTTTTTTGATGAAATCATCATAATTATAAATAATTAAATAAAAAAATCATGTATTTATAAAAATTTCATCATCTCTGGTATTTTCCTTTTTCTGCTTTATTAAATAGACTATTAAATAGAATATTTTTCAAATATTCTTAAGTTTAACAATAAAATATACACTAGACAAAATTTTAATAATATATCTCATAATTCAAAGGGCTTATATGGAATTGACCCTTTTTTAAATATTAGAGTTCAGGTCCAGTTTGAATTAGGTCTTAAAACAATGAATTAGAGGATTCACTAAAAAGTGTACCACGCAGCCCGACGTGATCACCGACACAGCTCAGCGTGTGATGCGGCACGTAATGCAAGGATTAATTATCTAATATGTGCAAACCAAAATAATAATAATAATAATTTATCAAATAAGCAGGCGAACGCATCAGCCCACATGGTTGCCCGTTCATGTCGGAACTTGGTTCACGACCCATCCAGCAAATAACAGCAAGTCAGCCCCGTAAGCAGCATACTCGCCTCGCTTAGAGCAAGCAAGGCATGGATCTCGAGAGCCGACCATCTCCTCCATTTGAGCTATCCCCCTTGGTGGAGGACGATGCTCTTCAACCGGCTGCCACTACCGTCGGCAAGAGGCGAAAACCGAGCTCTTCGGAGCTGTGCAGCGGTATCTACCTGGCTCTTCTCGCCTGTTCTACGGCACTGCTCCTCCTCGCGGTCTTCCATGGAGATCAGTGGAGCTACGAGATGAAGACAAATGAAGGTACTTCGATGCATTGTGCTTTCTGTTTTCCAATGAAAGTCTATTAACAACATTCTGCATTGCAGATTTCTCATCATCAGTTGATGCATCAAGAGACGCATTTGTTGGTGGCCTCTTGGCTCCTGGGCACAATGAAACCTCATGTCAAAGCATGTACCGATCTGCACTATACCACAAGACGTCGCCCCACGAGCCCTCGCCTTACCTCCTCCACAAACTCAGAAACTACGAAGCCTACCACAGAAGATGCGGCCCCAACACGGAGCTCTTCAACCGAGCCATGAACGACCTCGACTCTACTCGCAGAGGATCACATCAAACATACTGTAGATACATTGTTTGCAATCCGAAAGACGGTCTAGGGAATAGGATGGTCGCCATCATCTCCACCTTCCTCTACGCACTCCTTACGGACCGTGTACTGCTTCTCGACAGGGGAGTCGATGTTGGCGGCCTCTTCTGCGAGCCATTTCTGCAAACATCTTGGCTTCTTCCGCTCGACTCGCCAATCCCCTGCTTCGGCACCTTCTACAGGGACTCCCTTCGCAGCTTCGGCATCCTGTTGAAGAATAATATTCTCAACGACAGCCTCAGCTGCGTCTACATCCACTTGATGCATAACTACACCGACTACGACAAGCGTTTCTTCTGCGACGAAGATCAGGCGCTCCTTGAACGGATACCCTGGCTAGTTCTTCAATCAAACCAGTACTTCGCGCCGGCTTTCTTCCGGATGCCGGAGTTTGAGAGACAGCTAGGTTTGTTTTTCCCGGAGAAGGACACTGTGTTTCATCATCTGAGCAGGTATCTCTTCCACCCCGCGAACCCGGTGTGGGGCTTGATCACAAGGTCCTACAAATCCTACCTAGCAATGGCGGATCACAGAGTCGGGATGCAGATCAGAGTGTTTGATCCAGAGAAAACTTCACTTATGCGCAATGGGATCAATTCATTGCAGCAGATTCTCGACCAAATTCTTCAATGCTCCATCAACGAGAAGCTGCTCCCCCGCATTGCGAGCGAGGGAGCTACATCTGCATTAAAATATCCTTCTAAAAAAGCAACTGCCTACGTGCTGCTGATAACTTCCCTGAGGTCGGAGTTCGCTGAGAGCATCAGGAACATGTACTGGGAGCACCCAACGACGAGCGGAGACTGGGTCGCCGTCTACCAGCCCAGCAACGAAGGGCAGCAGCAGACCGGCAAAAGCTTGCACGACATGAAGGCGCTTGCCGAGATCTATCTGTTGAGCCTCACGGACGTGTTGGTGACCAGCGCGCTTTCGACCTTCGGGTATGTTGCGCAGGCGATCGGCGGCGTGAGGCCGTGGATTATGGCGAAGCCGGAGAATGGCACGGTACCGGAGCCGCCTTGCGGGCTAGCTATGTCCATGGAACCGTGTTACCATGTGCCGCCGTCGCTGGACTGCAAGAAGAAGAGGGGAGTTGACATGGAAACCATAGCTGCATACGTTAGGCATTGTGAAGATGTTCCTGAAGGGATTAAGCTGGTGAATCTGGAAAGATTGATTTGAGTATTTGTAGAGTTAATTGTTTATTTGTTTAATTTTCTGTTACTGGAAGAATTTTGATATTATATTTTGAGAATGAAAAATTGATATTGAGAGGGAAAATATCATAAAAGTTGCGGAACTCACCATTCAGTGAATAAGGGTCCGTCGCATGCGAATAAGTGTAGAAAATTAAAATTATCATTTCACTTTTTCTTTATTTTTGAAAATATCACTTCTTGTAGTATTTCATTTTTAATATTTGATATAAAAAAGTGTATTTAACGAATCAAAATTCTAAAATTCAAAAAATACAATGTTGTTGAAATTTATAATAAGAAATGTGATATAATAAAATTTTCTCATATATCTTTTAAAAAATAAAACCAACACAAAAAATTAATGGTAAAAATATGATAGTTTTGATCCCAAAATTTTACTCTATTTTATTATATTTATTTAAAATTAAAAGCAAGTAAGGAGTAATAGTACAATTTTAAAAGTCTTAATTATACTAAATTGAAATAAAATAATATTTTCATTATTACATCTAAAAAATAACCTATTATATATCTCTATTATGTAATAATAAATTATCAAATAAAATATGTAATTTAAATTTTTAAGCTATATTTTATTATTAAATATCTTTTCCTCGCTACTTCTCCCCGTAAGGTGATTATTAAAAAAATAAATTTAGTATAAAATCTATTTAGAAATTATTTGGTTGGTCAAAAATGGGAAGAAGGGGTTGTAACTAAACTACTTCAGTTTACTTTTGGTGTTTAGTTGTGTAGAAATAATTTTCGAAAATCAGTCTACTTTCTACCATTTTTGATATAAAAATAAAAATAAATTAAATTTCATGTTTATATTTTTTAATCTGAAATAATTTTTACAAATATATCTAATATTTAATGATATTTAAAATTATAGTAATATTAATAATCTCATATATAATAATAATATAATTTTTTAAAAAATATTTATGAAATTTTTAAATAAATAATATTTTACATATTAACATTGTATTTTTAAAAAATATTTTCAACCAATCAAACGATAGAAATAGAATAGTTCCAACTTCTTCTGAAAGTGAGTTAGAACTCCATATTTTTGTCTATTTCTACACAACCAAATAGGCCTTTATGAGAAAGTAGAGGAAAATGTTAAGAAAGTGGAGATTTACTTCCCAAAATCAATTGCAGTGACCATATTTTCCACTTTTACCCTATTTTCTGCAATCAAATAGCCCTATAACAAATTTTGATTTCTTTTGTGATCAAAAGCTCAGAAAAGATTCGTTTTATTCTCATTTATTTTTACTAGAACACTGATTTATTTGAGTTTATGTAATTTTCAAGTAGAATAGGTCATGGGCCAAGCATGCTAGTGAAGTTTGGAGTTCTGAAGAATATTATTAGAATTGATCATCAACCAGTATAAACAAATCATTGGGAATAATTCAACCAAATTTTCTATCCAATTGGACATAATGGTTGTAAGATCGATTTCAGCAATTTGGGATGGTAGAAATCCCGGGGAGCTACCTTGATATAAAAGTCAAAGTATATTTAATTTAAGTGTACTATCATGTATTGTAAAAATATTAACTTCTAATAAACGTAAGCCTTTTTCGTTATTGACCCCAACAATTATCAAAGATCTCCTAAATCAAGAAAAATAGCTAATAAAATATAGATACAAAAGAAAAGAAGAAAGCATGATATTTGGTCGATTTGGAAAAAAAAAGATATATGGCTTAAATAAGACATACCTTCGTTTTATATTTGAATGCATAAATAATATGAGATAAGAAAAGGAGAATGAAAAGAGCTTAATATTTGCTACTGTCTCACTCTCGTATGCGAGGCTGTACAGAGCCTAGCTCGGATAAGTTCTGATTTGATCCTCAACAGATGATAATTTGGTTTAGTGGTATTATTCAATGAGATATGGAAGGAGGTCAAAAAGGATTGAAGTATGGATGATAGCTTGGAGCATTAACTCTTTTTGATAATGTTGTTGATAGTTTGTCAAGTTTAACTTAAAGTGTAGTCGATAACTTTAAATATTGGTATTTAACTTCTTTTGATAGTGTTACCAATGATTTGTCGAATTTAGCTTAAGGTGTGACTGATAACTTAGGGTGTTAGCCATTAACTTCTGATGGCATTACCAATAGTTTATTAGGTTTAACTATTGAAGGAAGAGTCATTATCATCTTCTGGGAATTGGTTATCTTGAACAGAGTGTTACCACCGGCTTCTAGAGTTGGATGCGTCATTAATTGCATCTTGAAGAAAATATCATTGACTACATCTAGGGGTCAGATGCTATGTCTTGAGGGTCGGATGCATTATCAACTGCATTTGTAGGTTGATTAGCTTGAGAAAGTATATCATTAACTACTTTTGAGCCTAACTAGCTCAAGGAGTGTGTTATTAATTGCTTCAGGGGATTGATTAACTTGAGGGATATGTTATCGACTGCTTGAGGGAGTTAATTAGCTCAAGGGGGACACATCATCAATTGCTTCTGGGGCTAACTAGCTTGAGGGATTTATCATCAACTGCTTTGAGAGGTTGATTAGGTTGAGAGATGCGTTCTCAATTGCTTTTGGTGGTTAACTAGCTTGAGGGGCACGTCATCAAGTACTTCTGAAGGTTAACTAGCTTGAAAGGTGCATCATCAACTATTTTTAATAATTGACTAGCTTGGGAGACGCATCATCAACTATTTCTAGAGGTTGATTACCTTAGGGGGCACATCATCAACTGCTTCTAGGGGTTGACTAGCTTGAGGAGCACGTCATCAACTACTTCTAAAAATTAACTAGCTCGAGAGGTGCGTTATCAAGTATTTTGGGAGATTGAGTAGCTTGAGGGGCATATCATTAACTACTTCTAATAGTTGACTAGCTTGAAGGGTGATCGACAACTCTGAGCGTGTTATTGGTTGACCTTATTTGAATAAGGTGTTCTAACTAACTAACTAAACGAGTTTAATCTTACCTTTTATTCGGTTTGATTTAAAAGAATGATTAGCAGTTTTGACTTATACTAATTATCTTTGATTTGATAATCAATGACCTTTTCTAGTTTATGTTGATTAGAGTTTGAGGTGTTGGCTATGATTTTGATAGCACACCTAGTGAAACTTAGTTTGACTTAGTTTGATTCTATTCAAACTTGCTTTGATTTAAGTCAGATAGGTAGCATCATCCACTACTTATCGAGTTGGACATAATCCTAGAGTATTGCAAAAGGCTTTTATAGCACTTTCAGTGAGACTCAGTTCGGTTCGGCATAACTCTATTCAAGCTAATTTTTGATTTGGGTCAAGATGATGGTATCATCTACTACTCATGAGGTTAGATGTAACTTTGGAATATTGTCATAGATTTAGCACATGCAGTAAAATTTAGCTTGACTTTATTTTAGTTCAATTCGAACTTGTCCTAGTTGGACTTGACTTGTGTTTTGGTTTAGGTTTGAGTTAGGTTAAGTTTGATTTAGCTTGAATTCAGTTTGACCCAATTTGAAATTCAAACTTGGTTTCAGTTTAAGTTTGATTTAGTTTAATATTCAAAACTTAACCTAAATCTAATTTAATTGCATTTAATATTTAGAATTTAATTTGGATCAATTTTGATTTAATTCAGTTTGATGTCCAAAACTTGATATGGGTCAAGTTTGATTTAATTTAGTTCAATATTCAAAACTTGGCTTTGATTCGAGACTGATTTGATTTAATTCGATATTCAAAACTTGAGTTTGATTGAGTTTGACTTGACTCAGTTCAATGTTTAAAACTCGACTTTAATTCAAGTATGATTTAATTCAATTTGATGTTTAAAACTTGATTTAGCTTGAGTGTGATTTTATTCAGTTCAATATTCAGAACTTAACTTCGATTCAAGTCTAATTAGATTCAGTTTGAGTCGAGTTTGATATTGCTTTGGTTCATGCTAGAGTTTGACACATTTAGGTTTTGGTTTGAATCCAACTTGACCCAATTAGGGTTTGGATTTAAATCCAATTTAACTCAATTAGGGTTCATGTATTTTAATCTAATTAAAGTTAGTATTAACCTAATTAGGATTTAACTCAAACTTAATTTAACTTGATTAGGGTTTAGTTTGAATTTTGGTCTAATTTTTTATTGACCTAATTTAAACTCAACTAGAATTGAGTCTAAACTAATTTGACTTGCATTAACTCAATTTAGATTTGAATTTAGTTTAATTTAGGTTTTAGACCATTTATACGACTAGTTTAGTCCATTTGGTGATATGTTCGAATTAATTTAATTTAATTTATTTGTTCAAATTGAATTCGCTTGAGTTCAATATAATTGAATCACTTTAATTTAATCAATTTGGTTTGAGGGCGTTCAAATTATCATGATAATTTAGTCCGAATAAATATTCATCGAGCACTTGGGCTTGCTTTTATTCAAGTAGACGTTCGGTGTATATGCGGATTGACATTGGTTCAAATAGACGTTTGACGAGTTCATGAACTGATCCTACTCTAATAAATGTTTGACGAGTCCACGGATTTATTTTACTCCGAATAGACATTTAGCGAGTCTATGAACTATACTTAGTTTATTCAAACGTTCGACAAATTCGTAAATTAATCTTAATTGAATTAGATATTTGACAAGTTTGTAAATTAATCTTAATCTAATTATATATTTATAAACTCACGAGCTAACCTTAGTCTCAAGTTAACTTTCAGATCTGGCCCTCAATTAATGGTGACAATGCGAAAATCTAAGGCAAGAAAACTTCTTTTATCTTTTCATTTTTTTCTTTTCTTTCTTGCAGCCATTTTTTTCCTTTTTTTTATTTAAAAGAAACTCTTTTGTTTTTTTCTTTTTCTTTTTTCCCAACGGGTTCCTTCTCCATCTCTTCTTCCTCATTTTCTTTCTCTCCCACCTCCTTCAACCTCTTTTCTTCTTCCTCACCATGAAGCTCCTCTCCTCACTCTTCACCCGAAACAAGGCGGAGCCCCGCTCCTCTCTTTATTTTCTCCTATCGGGGATATGCCCACATCCTGCTTCGATTAGTGGTAAAGAACGATATAGCCCAGCCTGCGGTAGCCAGAGAGGTATGGCGGTGAGGGAGGGGGCAATGCTTGGGTGATCTTGAGGTCAGGGCGCAGCCAACACGGAAGAACCCCTGGGAGGTGTAGCTAGCGAGCAAGAAGGTCGGGCCAAGATCGAACCAGTGGCAGACTGTGGTGCAAGTGCAGCGATTGGTACATAGGGTAGAGCTCAATGCGAGAGCGAGCAGCGCACAGACAGAGCTCGATGCAGGAGTGAACGACGCGCGGACGGAGTTGGTGGTTCACCGTTGGCTCGGACGGAGCGATGGTCGACATCAGAGGAAGTTGAAAATGCGCAAAAGCAGACCAGAGGAGCTGAGGATCCAATGGTTGGCGATGATGGAGAGCTCCGAGGTGGAGAAGGTGGCGAAGGGAGCCTCTAGCAAGGCTTGGCAGGCGGGGCCACGAGAGCACGGATCGAGGCTGTGGCATGGTGCAAGTGCGGGAGTGGCCAGTAATTGTCTGCCTACGAGGTTGAAGTGGCCCAGCGTAGTTTTGACGAGCGACAGCTGAGGGCGCTAGATGGCCAAAGGAGAGGCCATCGGGGACGTGGGAGCGGACCAAGCAGGTGTAGGGCATAGTGGAGGACGGCGAGGCTGCAGAGGCCTAGTGCCACATCGGTTGTGAGTGATAAGTGTCACCACAACGAGATCATATAACGGATCTCATGATTTCAGAGGCAATGGAGTGCTTTCGGTGTGTGTGTACGGGCAGCACACATACGAGTAAACAACCAGTTGTGATAGTCGGTGCCACTACGAGGAGGATCATGCATGGGAGTGCATGATCATGCGAGGCGACGGACTGCCTCTAACGTATGTGTGCGCGGACAGCATGCATACACAACCAACTGTGGTGGTCTGTGCCACTACGAGGAGGATCATGCGAGGGAGTGCGTGATCATGCGAGGCAACGGACTGCCTCCAGCGTGTATGTGCATGGGCAGCACACATACGAGCAAACAACCAGCTGTGGTGGTCGGTGCCACTATGAGGAGTATCATGCGAGGGAGCGCATGATCATGCGAAGCGACGAACTGCCTCCAACATATGTGTGCACAGGCAGCACACATAGTAGTAAGTGACGGAGTCACAACATGTTCGGATGGAGACCCGAATAGCCCAAATAGTCCTGTAGAGCGAGCAGCGGGACAGGTTGGCTAAAGTGAGCTGCAGGAGCATGTGAACAACCTGAACACTTGGCGTCGCAGGCTAAAGACACATAGTTGCAGGTTGGAGAACAAGAGCTACAACTGTCAAGGGACACATGGCTAGCAAAGAGGCAATTGAGGGCTCGTAGGACAGGTGGCAGCAGCTCAGAGAGTCAACTAACTGCCAGGAGAACATTGTGGAATATGTTCTCCATGGCCTCCAGCAGTTGAACTGCAGGGAGAACATTGTGGAACATGTTCTCCATGATCTCCAGCAGTTACTCACAGCCAAATATGTGTACTATAAATAGACTAGGGGGTCTATTGAGCTGTGACGCACACAGGTAGAGAGATTTGTAGTGTCACTCTGCATTAAGAGTTGTATTTCCTTTTATATGAGCAATAAAAAGTTGGCAAGGTTGTTGTACTTCTTTTCTTCTCTATAATCTTGTGGGCTTGTGCGAGTTTGGCTGGCTGAGGTGGGCGAACCTTGGCGCCATCACGGGTGAAATTTCAGGATAGAAATTTGGCCGATGTGACAAGTGGTATCAGAGCCCGGTTTGGTGAGAAACGGGTTCAGCGGTAGCCAAGATCAACAAAAGCCATGGTGACGCAAGTGGAGCTTCAGGATCGGTTGATTCGCATCGAGGAGATGCTGGAGAATCCTCCAACCGAAGATGCGAGCAGCTTATGGGCACAGTTGGCTTGGCAAGAGAGGCAAAATGTTGCTCTCAAGGAGGCTCTTACAAGTGAGGTGAAAAATACGGAGGAAAGGTATGCTGCGATCATAGACTCCATGAGATCAAGTCTAAAGTCCTTGGAGTAGGACTTGATGGTGGTAAAGAGAGCGGTGGCAAACTCCATTGTTGAAGGCGGAACTCCTTCAAAGGTAAGAGTTCCAGAACCCCATTTCTTTAATGGTTGCAGGAATACAAAGGATTTGGAGAACTTCTTATGGGATATGGAGCAGTACTTCAAGGCTGCTCACATTCCGGAACGGGAGAAAGTCACCATCACCAGTATGTACTTGAGTGGAGATGCCAAATTATGATGGCGTACCAGAGCATCGGAGAATGCTCGAGCTAGGAGAGCTCAGCTGGAGGATTGGGAGATTCTCAAAAAGGAACTAAATGAGCAGTTCCTTTCGTGCAACACAGGGTGGGTTGCGTGAGAATCCTTGAAGAAGCTGCGGCATTTGAGGACCATAAGGGAGTATGTGAGGGAATTCAGCTCCCTCATGCTCGACATCACCAACAAGTCCGAGGAGGATAAGTTGTACAACTTTCTTTCTGGCTTGCAGCCATGGGCTCAAGCTGAACTCCGACGGCAAGGAGTGAGAGATCTTTTTTCGGCCATTGCTTCTACGGAAGGCTTGGTGGATTTCAAGCTGACGACAACCACCAAAACGGCCACGGAGGGAAGGAAGATGGGGCGTGCACATAAGGATGGCAAGAAGCCCGAGGGAAAGGGCAAGAATATTGCAGAACCAAGCCAATCCAAGCTGCAGCCCACCAACAAAGAGCAGGGCTATTTTATATGCAATGGTCCTCATCGGGCAAGGGAATGTCCGAGGAGGGAAAAGCTATCTGCTCTAACTCTCAGGGAATCTGAGGAAGAAGGACGTGGTGTGGCGGCAACACCACGCATGAATCCATTGCAGCTACTCAATTCAATGACGGCAGAAGGGCTGTCGCCTTGCAAAGGGTTGATGTATGCATCAGTGCTGTTAAATGGGAGGCCTGTTTTGGTTATGTTGGACACAGGGGCGACCAACAACTTCTTCTCCCATAAATTGGTAAGTGAATTTGGTTTGCAGGTGCAACCAAGTTTATGGAAAGTGAAGGTAGTAAACTCTGGGCCAACTCCGATTCATGGAATGGCCAGCGCAACCCTCAAAGTTGGAGCTTGGGAGGGAGAGATCAGTGTGACAGTCTCAGCGCTTGATGAGTTTGAGTTTATCTTGGGGATAGACTTCTTTGTCTAAGCTAAGGCTAGCTTGGTGCCTCACTTATCAGGTATGCTGATTTTTGCGGAGGAATCACCATACTTTGTACAGGCAGCGTATGGAGAAAAAACTGCAGCAGTGGGTATGCAGTCTCCTCAACAGCTGAAAGCGGGTCTTAAGAGGGGCGAGACCGCTTACGTTGCAGCACTAATCGAGATATAACCGGATTAGGTTGTGGAGGTACCTGATGATGCTGCAACTACCCTGGTGGATTACGCGGAGGTGATGCCACTAAAACTGCCCAGTGAACTTTCCCCTCAGAGGGCAGTTGATCACAAGATTGAGCGGGAGCCAGATGCTAAAACTCCTGCTCAGGCCCCTTATCAATTGGCTACTACAGAGCCTTTGGAGCTGAGGAAACAGCTCAACAGATTGTTGGATGTGGGATGGATCCAACTGTCAAAGGCCCCATATGGCGCTCCGGTGTTATTTCAGTGGAAACAAGGTGGTTCATTTTAGGGGTGCATGGACTATCGAGCGCCAAACAATGTGTTCTCTCGGCTTAGAGAATACAATCTCTTCATAGAGGAAGAGAAATGTGAGTTTTATCGGGAGCGATAGAACCAAGTGGTGGATGCATTGAGCCGAAGGGAGGTGCAACACTACATAGCTGTGCTACGGACAGTGCAGTCAACCCTGCTGGAGAGGGTTAAAGATCAAGCCGACGTGAACCCAGCATACGTCCAACTCAGGGGAGAGGTACGTGAAGGGGTAATTAAGCGTTATTGGCTTGAAGATAATTTGTTATATGCTAGAGGCAATAGGTTATATATCCCGAAGGCGGGAGGGCTGAGCTGTGAGCTGCTGCCAGAGACTCACGATCCTCAATGGACAGGACATCCTTGAGGAGAAAGGATGATGACACTCTTGTCCAGGTCATACTATTGGCCAAAAATGGGGGAAACCGTCGAGATGTACATCAAGACTTGTCTTGTGTGCCAGCTTGACAAGACGGAGAGGAAGCAGAATTGGTTGGAGCTGTTGGACATAGCCCAATTTTGTCACAACATCCACAGGTCGTCGGCTACAGGAATGAGTCCTGCAGAGTTTGCCATGGGACAGCAGCCTCTCACTCCTCTTGAGTTGGCTCAATCGATGGACCAAGAAAAGTGCCCTGCTACTTATCGCTTCGCCAAGGAGAAGGAGGAGTTGATAGAACAAGCTCGGGACAGCTTGCGCAAGGCAGCAAAACGCATGAAGAGGCATGCGGATGAACGAAGGCGTTCATTGGAGTTCCAGGTCGGAGACATGGTGTTGCTGAAACTTACTCCACAGATATGGAAAAAAATCAGCAGCAAGATCGTACATTGTGGGTTGGTACCAAGGTATGACGGCCCTTTCGAGGTGATGAAGAAAGTCAGGCAGGTTGCTTACCGGTTGAAGCTACCCGACAGGCTGAAGGTACACCCAATATTCCATGTAAGCTTTCTCAAACCTTTCAACAGGGACTTGCTTGGAGATAGACAGCAAGTAAGGAGAGCTCCACCAGTAGTTCGAAAGCAGTTTGACAATGAGGTCAAGAAGATCCTTGCACACCGAACTATGGGGCAAAGCAAGAAGAATCGAAGAATTGATTTTCTTGTGAAGTGGAAAGGCAGCAGCGAGGCTAATGCCACATGGGAGCGGGACTCTACACAATGGCAGTTTGAGAAACAAATCAAGGAGTACATGGACTCTACTTCGACGAGGACATCAGACTCTCCTGGTGGGGGTGGTTTGTCACACCCGTTGTGAGTGGTAGGTGCCACCACAACGAGATCATGTAACGGACCTCATGATCTCAGAGGCAATGGAGTGTCTCTGGCGTGTATGTGCACGGGCAGCACACATATGAGCAAACAACCAGTTGTGGTGGTCGGTGCCACTACGAGGAGGATCATGCAAGGGAGCGCATGATCATGCGAGGCAATGGACTGCCTCCAACGCATGTGTGCACGGACAGCACGCATACACAATCAATTGTGGTGGTCGGTGCCACTACGAGAAGGATCATGCGAGGGAGTGCATGATCATGTGAGGCAACAGACTGCCTCCAGCGTGTGTGTGCACGGGCAGCACACATACGAGCAAACAACCAGCTGTGGTGGTCGGTACCACTACGAGGAGTATCATGCGAGGGAGTGCATGATCATGCGAGGTGATTGACTGCCTCCAACATATGTGTGAGCGGGCAGCACACATAGCAGCAAGTGACGGAGTCACGACATGTTCGGATGGAGACCCGAACAGCCCAAACAGTCCTGTAGAGCGAGCAGCGGGATAGGTTGCCTAAAGTGAGTTGTAGGAGCATGTGAACAGCCTGAACACTTGGCGTCGCAGGCTGAAGACACATGGCTGCAGGTTGGAGAACCAGAGCTGCAAATGTCAATGGACACGTGGCCAGCAAAGAGGCAATTGAGGGCTCGTGGGACAGGTGGCAGCAGCTCAGAGAGTCAACTAACTGCCAGGAGAACATTGTGGAGCATGTTCTCCATGGCCTCCAGCAGTTCAACTGCAGGGAGAACATTATGGAATATGTTCTCCATGATCTCCAACAGTTTCTCACAGCCAAATATGTATACTATAAATAGACTAGGGGGTCTATTGAGCTGTGACGCACACAGGTAGAGAGACTTGTAGTGTCACTCTGCATTAAGAGTTGCATTTCCTTTTATGTGAGTAATAAAAGGTTGGCAAGGTTGTTGTACTTCTCTTCTCCTCTATACTCTTATGGGCTTGTGCAAGTTTGGCGGGTTGAGGTGGGCAAACCTTGGCGCCATCACAGATGAAATTTCGGGATAGAGATTTGGCCGGTGTGGCACCTAGCATGAGGAGAGAAGATTTCTCTTTTTTTTAATCTTTTCATTCGATTCTCCTCCCCTCCTTTTTTTTCATGTTCTCTTCAATTTCGTAGACTCAAAAAAATTTGAAATCAAATTTTTTATTCATTCACTTTTGAAATATTATTGGAATATGATATTTGGTCGTATTGAATTTCCATATCTTCGATTAGCATATTTAAGATTGTAATTTATTTACTTAGAAAAAAATTTGTATCATTTTTAAATATTGAATATTTTGGGGGGATATTTGTATTTTTCTTTTTCAAAAATCTAGACTAAATCTTAATTCTGTAAATTTCAGGAGGTCTTTTTGCAAAAAAAAATTATTTATAAAATATTGAAAATTTTGAGTTTTTTTTTTGAATAAAATTTAGACTAATTTGTAAATAAGAATGTATGAGGGACTTATTTACAAAAATAAAAATTCTAATGGTTTATTTGTAAACATAGAATTTTTGAGGGGTTTATTCATAGATCTTATATTTTGCAAAGACTGATATGTAATTATGGCTCACTTAGTCCATCTCAATCTTAGAGCAAATTTTTCTACGATTTGGTTTCAAAATGAGCTTAATTTTCGAACAAATTTGATTATGATTTACGTATATTTGAGATCTACATTCAGATAATAATCTAGTGACATATAAGTTTCAAATTTGATCATATTTTGATCAAATTTGATTTTAGTAAAAATCACCTTAAATAAATTGCTCATTCATATCCTCTACTCTAGTTTTGACAAGAGAAGAGAATGCAAATAATTTTCAAGTATTTAGCCCCTATGTCAATATTCTGAGAATTGGCTATGTTTGTCACATGAGAATGGATTTGATCCCTATGTCAGTGCAGGCTTGATCATTATGCGTGATGAACTTGGTTCACCATATGGAAGTGAGTTTGATTCGTCACGTAAAAATTGTCTGGGTTTGTCATATGAGAATAGACTTGAGTTGACACATTGAATGAGCTTGATTTGTCACCATGAGTGGATTTAATTTGCTACAAAGAACGACTTGAGTTACCTGAGTTGTCATAAAAAGTGGACTTGATTTGGTATAAAGAGTGGGTTTGAATTGACACAATAAGTAGACTTAATCGTCACAGGGTTTGGACTTGAGTTGCAACAATAAGTAAATTTGACTGCTATAATGAGTAAACTTAAGTTGTCACAATAAGTGGACTTGAGTTATCACAATAAGTAGACTTGAGTTATCACAATGAGTGGTCTTGAGCTGTCACAAAAAGTGGATTTGATTGCCACAAGGAATGAACTTGAATTGTCATAATGAGTGAACTTGAGTTATCATAATGGGTGGTCTTGAGCTGGACTTGAGTAGACTTAAGTTGTCACAATGAGTGCCACAATGATTTGATTGCCACAATGAGTGGACTTAAGTTGTCACAATAAGTGGACTTGAGTTATCGTAATGAATAAATTTGAGTTATCACAATGAGTGGTCTTGAGTTGTCACTGGATTTGACTGCCACAAGAGTGAACTTGAATTGTCATAATGAGTAGCCTGGAGAGTTATTATAATGAATGGTCTTGAGTTACCATAAGTAATGGACTTGATCGTTACAAGGGGTAAACTTGAGTTATCATAGGGTCGTGAACTCGACCACCACACAAAATAGATGAAGTTTTGTGTTTATGTTTTGACTCGAAAAATACGAAGTGCATATTTAACTAAATATTCTTTTGAGAAAGTCAAACGTTCCATCATAAATAAAACATAGGCACTCTATTTTGTTATTGTTGCCCCTAAAGTCTTAGGCATAATACCTCTTTAAAAATAGGACATTGATCGATGGCATGAGTCTTTTCCTTGAACCAAGGTTAATTTTCATCAATTCATTAATTTTAGCTTGCCTCCTGCCTTTGAGTTTTGGTAGAATTTTCTTTATTTGGGGATCATTTCTTCACTAAGTAGTTCATTATATTGAGTGAAACTTGACAAAAATTTTTCTTTTGATTTTCAGGGCATTTCGGCTACGTTATGTTTTTTAGTTCAAGTTTTGATGAATCTTTGTTGAGGACTTCACTCTCCCACGATGTCTTGAGAAACATGGCTAGTTCTATGTACATGACTTGTGTGTCAAAAGGCATCGATGAGACCCGTACCCATCCAAGTTTCTAAGAGTGTCTCTAAAGGTTCATATGACGGAAAATGTTACATCGAGGTTGAAGTATAGGCTCTGATATGGGATTACTTACTCCTCATCAAGAGACAATAACCTAACTCTATAGTGTTTTTTAGTTTTTACAAGCTCATATCATCAGTTAATCCACTCTCAGTCCTATAATACATATTATTTGTGTTTTATATTATTTTTTTATTTTTATATATTATTTGTTTGTATGACTATATAAAAGTATGAAATTAAACAAGTTTTAGAAAATACAAACTAATATAGAATCGAAGGATCCGATAATACAAATGCGCTTGAGAAGAATTTCATCCATTTATTTAACACCTCAAGTACTTTATGAAAATATGATTTATAATATTATTTTATCTTATAATTTGTTATTATTATTTATATTTTTATTTTTTCGTAAAAGAATCAGAGCCATTTAGAAATTTGCAACTATGTGCCAAGACAACAACTAAGGACGGTGGGCATTCAAAAAACTACAATTAAGACTGGTGCCATATTTTGAAAACATCGTAAATCTATTTTTTTACTAACTTTTGATTGGGAATGTAAAACTTAGTATATAATATGTTGGTTATGAAACTATTACATCATAATGAAAATTTTAAAATATGTGATGTGCTACATATTTTATATATAATTTGCCGTATTTTTAAATACATGATATATATGCATAGATTATGAAACTATTGGTCTCCTCATCTGTTGCCAGTCGGCACTCCCATAGTCTTAATGTCCATCCTATGCGTTGACTAGCTCCACTGCCAATTTAGATTACTGGGATCAGTGAACATGAGCTTTAATGATCTTGATGAGGCCTTCCACGATCAAATAGAATTTCTATTAGAATCAAAACATTTAACAGGATATACTAAACTAAGAGACTCAAATCCAAAGTGAAAAAGAGTAAGAAATAACTATATATAAAGGAAAAAAAGGACGCACACAAATGTAAGTGCTTATTGAGAAAAATCAAGAACTACAAACCCAAAACTAAAAGACTGAGAGCTGCATATTGCTGGGAAAAAAGCTAATAGGTGGTTGAAATGAATCATACCTGGTGAGAAAATGCATAAGTTATTGCTCTCTCTTCTCTTAGTAGCTTCTTGCTTGTTCAACAAATTAACTTCATTTTTTTTTGGATTGAGCATGATCATCCCACTCCCTGCCCGTCTATTAAATAACAAAGAAAATCAGGTTAAAAACATATAAAATTCTTTGCGAACAAGGATCAAAGAGCAATTTCACTAAAAAAAATTATGTAAGAGGTGAATAATGAAATGGTTTGGTAACGTAGCAAATATTAGCAAATCAATTACTACAACTGCTATCTCTTTGCCTTAGCTTTTCATAGCCCTCAAAGATAAGCACATCCATATAGGTTCCAAAATGAATTCAAAAGTATACTGCTTAATTCAGAAACAGTCAACCTGGGAACTTTGAGTATGGCTATATAAGAATAATAACTTATTAACTAAATGAGAAAAAGTAGAAGGCAAATGCCTACTGTAATAGGAACCGATTAAAATGAAATGACAAGAATAGACAAGCTCTCCAGCTTCCAATACAAAATAAGGATGCAGTTGTATACTTGAACATAACAAATAATATACTTGAACATAACATAGATATTATTTGAAGATAGTCTCAAGTGTTACCCTTGTAGCATCTAGAAGGAGATTTGTATGGTCACAAATAATGAAATAGGCCAAATCTGAAATGCGTCAAATCAAAGGAATGAACAGCATACTGCAACTTCCAAAAATTGCTAAGCTAATAACTTGCACTTACATTGCTCTTAAGGTCGAACAGTTTTCTAGATAGAAGGATTTATCCATCAAAAATAATATGAAGCATTTCTGGAATTATCAAAGTAATTGTATGATATGGTATATAAACAAAGGAAAGATTTGGATTATTTATCTGACAATTGATGATGATGACTTTTGAGCCCTAGCAGATACTGTAAGATGACCTCCCTCTAGCAATTGAGCTTTAGTATCATCCCCATCACATAAATCATTCGAATCCCTGCCACTGAAGGCATCGACTGAAAACCTCACACAACATAAGCGCTATCTATAGTAAATAATTACTCTCACTCTAGCATACATTAGAAGCATGATGTAGAAGTTCTGTAATCTGTAGTAAAAACTTATATATCAGCAGCAAGCATCGCTCATGGTATGATTTGGCTGAGAAACTTTCCTTCAGAAGGCAGCAGTGAGCAGCATGCCACCTTGTTCGTCATGTTGGAGACATGTTATGTTTATATACACCTGTAAAGACAGTCTTCTTTGTTGATCCTATTGATCTAGTAAGCAAAGAAGAATCGAATCGAGATATGGTGGAGAGAGTGAATGGGATCGGACTTGTGAGGGAGAGAACCCGCGGCATCGCCATGCGGGAGCCGAGGCGGCTGACCCTACCCTAGATTCTACGACTCTTGGAGACCTTGATGCAGAGCACGTTGCTCTCCCTCGTGCCGCCACCTTCAATGGCTGCCTCGCACGAATTTCACACAAGTCAGGATGAACGGATCCAGAATACTTCGTCTCATCTAGTAAGCAGAGAAGAATCGAATCAAAATCTGGTGGAGAGAGTGAATGGGATCGGACCAGTGAGGGCGAGAATCCGGGGCTTCACCATGCAGGGGCCGAGGCGGCCAACCTTGCCCCAGATATTGCGGCTCTTGGAAACCTTGATGTAGAGCACGACACGCTCTCTTGTGCCACCATTTTCAATGGCTGTCTCACAAGCCCGTCGAGGCTTGAGGTCCTCCTCTAGCTGGGTTGCCATCGCCGATTGCGAAATAAGAGGATAATGATAGAATGGCGGATTCTTCATGCATGAATCCGGGGATCCTTCGTATCCGAATCTGGAGAAAACGGACCGAAGAGATAGAAAGATGAGAGAGTGCGAAGCCGTCGCTAAGTAATGATTTCGCCATAAAAAAGAAAAAAAATAAAAAATAAAAGAATAATAAAAATAATATATCAAAATTTTAGAATATTTTTTTAAAATAAATTAGATATAAAATAATTTAAATAAATTTTATTGTTATTGTAAAAAATATAAATGATAAATATATATATATATATATATATATTATATATATATATATATAATATAATATATATTTAATATATATATATATATATATTAATTTTTTAATAAAAATAGTTAGATTGGATTAGATTTATTTGACGGGTCCCGTCTCTCAGCCGACAAAACGGCCGGAGACAGCGGGATCAAGGTCTCCTCGTTGCTGGAAAAGGAACAAATTTCTTCCTTTCTCTCAGACGGGCCGGCGATTTTCACCCCCACGCTGCAACTGGATTTGGATAGAGAAGAAAGGTATGCCTTTTTCCCAGAGTTCAAAAGACCGCAATTTTTGTTCGTTTCTTCTTTTTTTTTCTTTTTTTCTTTGTGTAAAAGCTGGGTTCCTTCTTTACAAAGAATATGCGATTTATTCGATTTGTTGGGGGTTTTCCTCCGCTGTAAGTCAATGAATTCGGCGTGAATTACGGCTTGAATCTTCAAATTACTCGTAGATCAGGAAATTGGGGTTTTGTTTGAAGGATTTCTTGGTTTTTCCTTTTTCTTCTGATCGCGGAAAAGTTTGAATTTGGATCCACTAGAAGGAATTCGTAGATTCTTCTTTGTTGTATCATTAATTGTGAATTGCTTTCGTAATGACTCGCTGATACAACCTTCGAAAGAGACCTATTTTGATTAATTTTGAACTCCAGCAGTGGTGGTTCTCGGCTTCCAGCTCATTTGGAAGAACCGGGTTTTGGAATAGAAAGATTGGTTCTTGGGTTGAATGATGTCTGAATTCCTTGACCTTGAGGCCCAGGATGGTGTGAGAATGACATGGAATGTTTTCCCGGGCACAAAGCAGGAAGCTACGGCCTGTGTGATCCCTGTTGCGGCCATCTACACCCCTCTCAAGCCCATCCCTAATGTCCCGGTCCTCCCCTATGCCCCGCTTCGTTGCAGAATGTGCCGTTCGATCTTGAATCCCATTTCTGTCGTTGATTATGCAAACAAGAACTGGATATGTCCCTTTTGTTTCCAGCGTAATCACTTTCCACAGCATTACTATTCAATTTCTGAGGATAACCTCCCTGCGGAGCTCTTCCCGCAGTAGACCACCATTGAGTATGAGTCTGCCCATGAGACTGGCCCAACAACTCCACTGGTCTTCCTCTTCGTCGTGGATACGTGCATTATCGAGGAGGAGATTGGATACTTGAAGTCAGCTCTTTCGCAGGCTGTTGAGCTGCTTCCTGAGAAGTCGCTCATTGGATTCATTACATTTGGTACATACGTGCATTTTCTCAATATCTTTACTTTCTTCATGTGCTTGTTGATATGTTTGTTCCTGATCAGTAAGTATGACTGGATTATGTGATTTGTACAGGTTCATGAGCTTGGGTTTGGCCAGATACCCAAGTCATATGTGTTTAAGGGGTCAAAGGAAGTGACATAGGAGCAGCTTCTTGAGCATATGAGTTTTTTTGCAAAGAAGCCGAGGCCAAGTGTAGGTGTAATTGCTGGCCCAAGGGATGGGCTTTCAGAAGAGAGCATTGGAAGGTTTCTTTTACCTACAGCAGAGTGTGAATTTGTCTTGAACTCAGTATGTGTTCAATTTTTCCTGAAACTATTAAGATTTAGAGAAAGATTCTGAAATTAAAATTATAGTGGCTAAAAGAGCTTTCTACTCTATCTTGAGCAAATGTCTATTTAAAGCCATTCATGGTGATACATTTAAAGAATTCATGTGGGTCTGCTGTAGTTTCTGTGAAGTAATTTAAGATGAGATCCATTTTGTGGAACAATAGTGTTTGATGTGAAGCGGTCATTTATTTGGATAGTGGAGCTATCTC
Source organism: Trichopus zeylanicus subsp. travancoricus (assembly GCA_005019695.1). Taxonomy (NCBI): domain Eukaryota; kingdom Viridiplantae; phylum Streptophyta; class Magnoliopsida; order Dioscoreales; family Dioscoreaceae; genus Trichopus; species Trichopus zeylanicus. The sequence goes on along the minus strand of RXID01022277.1, from coordinate 1,044,872 downwards.
ATGCAACTTATCCTGACATAGATTACACATGATTAAATCATCTTTATGTTTTGATTTGCTTATTGGCTGAGGGATAAATATCATTTTTGTTCGTGGTTCTCTTCTATGTTGACCAGTTGCTTTTCCTCTTCCTTCATCCTATATTTTGCAGTTTCACAGACCTAACAAAAACCTCAGAAAGGCATCACTTCTGCAGCACTTTTCTTTGTGATCCATTTTTTGTGTTTTTAGTGTTGAATTGGACAATTTTGTTATTTCAGATTTTGGAGGAGCTTCAGAAAGACCCTTGGCCTGTTCCAGCAGATCAGTGTGCATCAAGGTGCACCAGCACTGCATTGAGTGTGGCTGCTTGTTTATTAGGTGTCTGTGTCCCTGGTTCTGGGGCAAGGATTATGGCTTTCCTTGGTGGCCCATCAACAGAGGGACCCGGCTCTGTAAGTTATTTTTACATAACACACTGTTCATGTTGCCTTGCTTCCCCAGTTCATGCTGTGGATTTGATTTTATTTCTGATGACAGTAATGCATTTATTATTTTCAATCATTAAGTTCATTCATATGTTATCTCAGCTTCTATGTAGTTTAGTTCCTGCTATTGTTGATCTTGATATCTCCATATTTGATAGTCTCTCTGCCAGATTAAACACCCTCTTGTTCAGATAGGTTGTTCTAATAAGACAAGAAAGGTTCGGTTTTGGTTAAAGTAGAAATTTAGGGTAGAACAGGCTGAAGATCTCATCTTGTTGGGCAAACCCTCGAGTACTAATCTGGATTTCTGTATGTTGGGAAGCTTAAGTCACTAAAGGAGGATTGATTTGAATTCTCCATGTATAAATGAAATTGATTTTCCTCTGGAGTTCGGAGGGTATTATCACATTTTTCTCCTTGCATATGGTGGTAGGAATGCTCCCTCAGAAAATATTAATAACTCGATCACTTTAACTTTCCTCTTTATATGCTTGTTTTTGGCATATAAGACTAACCACTGTGTAGTAGAGGATTTTTGGTGTTGGCACTTCAATCAGGAAATAGGAGAAATAGACCACTAGTACTTTATTGCATTTTAATTGCACATTTGGTGGCTGATGCTGAGAATGGGATTGAGGTAAAGAGAGAAGAATAGTGGAGAAAAGAACAAGAATGTTCAGCTGGCTTTTGGGTGAACTTTTCATGCTCCTGCATCAGTGACCTAGCTTTCTGTAAACACCGATTACTTTCTCAGGTTTTGTGAAGGCTAAGACATTGTTCGTTATAGGTGTTGGTTCATATTCTTGAGTTGGATATATGCCCTACAGCCATCCTACTAACTGTGGAAATACTTGATTAAATGACAATGACAACATTTCTCTCAACATGCATTTAAAGGTTGTAAATCAAAGCGTTTATTTGGCAAATTTGATACCATTGCTGTTATTGCTCCTATTTCTTTTTTTTTCTCTCTCTCTTTGAACATTACTACCTTGATTTTAGATGACGAGTTCTGCTCTTTTATGGTTTGCAGTAGCTATATATTCCACTCTAATTTATGGAACTTACTCTTTCTTTCTCATGCTTAGACAAACTACATGTGCTTTTTTATGTTTCATTGTCTGACTTCCTATTTGAAAATTTCCATTGACTGGTTTACCTATGGCGACACTTGCAGATTGTGTCAAAGAACTTTACTGAGCCAATTCGTTCACATAAGGATCTAGACAAGAGTTCTATACCACTGTATAATAAAGCTGTTAAATTCTAGGAGGGGCTTTCAAAGCAGCTGGTACACCGGGGACACGTTCTAGATTTGTCTGCTTGTGCTCTTGACCAGGTAATTGAATGAATAGTTTTGTTTTATGTTTTAAATCAGTTTGTTAAAGATCGGTTTTCCTTAATGACCTATTGATTGGCAATTCTGCTTATGTTTCCAATGTTGTCAGTAATTGGAATTTTCATAAACCCCTTCTCCATGCTTTCCCTTTGCAGGCTTATTTTCTGACAACCTATTTACTTAGATGATTTCATGTTGGAGAGTTTTGTTACAATGTTTTTGAAGGTTTTATGGTCATAGATTATTAGTCATCATGGACTTGTACTTTCCAGGTTGGGGTAGCAGAACTCAAAGTTGCGGTGGAGAGGACTGGTGGAATTGTTGTTCTTGCTGAAAGTTTTGGCCATTCTGTTTTCAAAGATACATTTAGACGAGTATTCCAGTCTAGTGACTATGATCTTGGCTTATCATTCAAGTAAGATACTTCTCTTCTCTACTTTCAAGTCCATTTTATGCCACAAATTCTACAAGTATCTTAATCATTTTATTTTATGATTCACAAATATAGTTTTCTAACTCCTTCGAAAGGCAAATCTGTTGTTATTGTTGCATTCCTGGATGATTGATTGGTACAGTTATTAGTGCAAAAGAACATTAGGGACCGCCTCAATGATTAATTTTGCCTGTTCCTACATGTGTATTTGTCTTGTGAACTGCTTAATGTCCTATCACCGAGTTGCTTATGAATATGTTTTAGCAGTTATCTTTGGTTTGATTCTTGATTTTATGGTTTTCCAGTATTTGGTTATCTGTATGTACAAACATGTGTTTTTACACATAGTATTTTGTATTCTTAGATGCCAATCTATTTGTTTTAAACTTTATAAGGATCTTTTCAATCATTCTGCTTTTTTAATTTTTGGAATTTCTTTAGTAGTTCTTTCATGGTAAAGTTATGTACCTAATTCTGCAGGATTGCAGCAACCATCATCACTTGCTCATACATATTGCACTTTATTCTTCCTGAATTTTCTGAATATGTTTTTCATCTTTTACTAATTGTCAGTACTCTACTTCAGTGGTGTGTTTGAGGGCTCAAAAGACCTCAAAGTTCAAGGCATCCTTGGTCCCTGTGCTTCTCTTGGAAAGGTATCCCAAGAAACTTGTTCCCCGAAACTTGGTCTCGGGTTTCTACCATTACAATTTTTGTTCTCTGAGAGTAACCCTGACAACTTCTGTTGTTGTTTTAACAGAAAGGTCCACTTTGCTCTGAAACAGTTGTTGGTCAAGGAAATACGAGTGCATGGAAGATGTGTGGACTTGATAAAGAAACATCTTTGTGCTTAATATTTGAGATAGCAAGAAAAGATGGGGCAGATGCAATTAGCCAGCCCACAAGCAATCAGTTTTACCTTCAATTTTTGACTTAGTATGAGCATGACTTTGTAATATTCTTGAATCATTTTCATATTCTTCAATTTAATTACATGTCATCTAGAACTATGACAGTTTCTCATTAACTATGATTGTTGCAGTTATCAGCATAATGAGGATCAGATGAGATTACGTGCTACGACACTTTCTAGAAGATGGGTAGCCGGACCTGGCTCCGTGCAGGTATTCTTTTTCGTTTTTTCTATACATTGTGATTGTTATTATTTCTGGCTATCAACAATAACTGTTGCCTTCTGTTGGATGGGTCGTATATGAAGACCATAGTTTTAAATCTTGGCCGAAATGAGTCAGAAATGAGTCAGTTTTGGCCTACCGCATAACATATCGTCCTGTATTTTCGGTTTTAGAAAAACCCTAGGTCAACACACAGTTGACTGTGTCTCTCTCCCCCAGCATCCGCCTTTTGACTGGTCTTTCTGGCCATCTTCCACTGTGGACTGCTTGTCTGGATTGCCTTCTGCTGTGAACTGCTTGTCCCAAGCGCCTGGCCATGCTGCCTCCCCACCGGTTCATAGTCTAGATTTTCAATTTCTTATCCTGTCTTCCACCTCTTCTTCTTCATCTAAAGTTTTGGTTTATACACCTAAAATATAAGTGGTTCTCTTTCATCTCATGTTTGTGGATTGCCATTTTTGGCTGACATCCACTGCTTTCGGACTCCAGAACCTGCATTTTTTATTTCTTCTATTCTTGACTTTCTCAGTTCTTCTTTCTTTGCTGCTTCTCTCTCTGCACACAATTGTATTTCTTCTCCATTTTTCCATTTCTTTTGATCTATCTTCTCATTTTTCTGAATTACTCAGGTCAACATTTTTTCTGAATTTCTCTATTTTGTAATTTTTTTCAGAATTTCCAGTATTATTTGGATATTCTACAGTTATGAATTGAAACAAAAATTAACTGAAAATCTCTCAAAATATTAACTTGGACCTTTTGCACTATTTTTCGTCATTTTACAGAAATTTTTACAAAATTATTTAATTTCCAATCAAATTGTTTTTCTTTTTGGAAAAATTTTGGGGTGAAAACGAGTTCTCCAAAACAGATTGTGTTTTTGCCCATTATCAAAACCAATCCCCAAACCAAGATTTTAAACCTTGATGAAGACTTTGCATCTGCATAATTCATTTATCTGCTTTTCTGGCTTTTCCTTTCTCACACTAATAATAAAATTTGTTTGTTCCTTGTTTCCTTTGATTATGGGGCAGTCTAATGACCATCAAGCTAAAGGAATGCCTTAACAAAGCGTATGTTGTTATATCTTATGGTTGGAATAAAAATGCATAATCTTCTCGCTTATCTGTTGAGATATTTCTGTAATTAGAATCTAAGTTACATCGGTCAAACAACAGAATTTTAAATCACACGACAGTCCAGAAGGCTAACCATATTAAGGTTTGTTATGATTTATACTGGAGCATATTTCGTTTTATAACTACAAAATTAATAAAAGCTGAAAGTGGCTTCTGGGCTCATTCCCCATAGCCATCCATCACTTATGTGATTCCTATCATACTTAGATATTCATTACTCCATGTTCATACCATGAGCATGCTGGCGAGAATTTTCTGATTACTGTATGCCTTTTTACTTATTACTGCTAGTGTCATCATGTCCATTCTCATCATCAGAACTAATATCGGAAATTTTCAACAGAAAATGTCTGTTTGGCTCACTAGATCATGGTTGATGTTGTGTGACACATATCACATGTCATAGGTATTATTTCCCCTAAACCTGCCCGATGGTGTCATTTCAACCTGACCAACAGGACATAAACATGAATAAAAATGTCACATTGGTTGAAGATTTCTCTGGTGTAGTGTATAAACATATCCAATGTTGGGCTTTAGGTATCTTCAGTTGGTCTTGAATTGTGTGAAAAAAATTTGCTTCCTGAAATAAGATACATGGATCTGCTAACTATATGATCTACTTGATGAAGCAAGTTACATGTATTTTTTCTTTTCAAGCACAATGCATGCAGTAAGAAAAAAAAAACATTTAGATAACTTTGTCTAATTATCCAGGACACATATGTTATAGCTAATATAGTTTCAATAATATATTTGAATGCTCAAAACAATTATTGCTGGTTAAATTTTTTTAAAGTATACAATGACATTTTTGCAATTAAAATAGGTTTAATTACAATAACATCCTAAAATTAGTGTTTTCATTATAGTGTTGCTTATATCATGCAATATAGTTCTATCTCATCATTGTTACAATTTACAATTTGTCAGAAGCTTGCCTTTGAGTGCATAGAATTGAATGCCAAGATTGCAAGGCCAAAGCGTCATCTCTAATGATGTACCAACCAACATGAGTGCACTCTCACCTTGATTTCTGTCCCTCGTGAGCTTTTCTTAGAACGGATGCATTCCAGTTGTTGAGATAATCTTAGTTGATTTGCTTGTCAAAATACCCGTGACAATACTACATAGGTTAGGAATGATGTTCAGTAATGTTTAAAGCTGTTGTAAAATTCATAAAATTATAATGATAAAATGATGTACCAACCAACATGAGTGCACTCTCACCTTGATTTCTGTCCCTCGTGAGCTTTTCTTAGAACGGATGCATTCCAGTTGTTGAGATAATCTTAGTTGATTTGCTTGTCAAAATACCCGTGACAATACTACATAGGTTAGGAATGATGTTCAGTAATGTTTAAAGCTGTTGTAAAATTCATAAAATTATAATGATAAAATGATGACTTCTTCCATGTAAATGACCAAATACCAGTTACTGACTTTGTATCTTTTAGCACTGCTGAATTCTTCTTTTCAATCATGTATTATATTACTTTCACTTGAATAGCAACCTGAAATACAGTAGTATTAAGAGTCCCTTGTGCAGATATTATTGAAATTCTTTTTTTAACATTCTCTAGTAGCAAGTCCTGATGTTACACAGATTATTTTCTTCATGCCGCTTTAAAATCTTGCCGTATTTGTTGTGTAGGAAGTGGTTTCTGGGTTTGATCAAGCAGCAGCTGCTGCAGTTATGGCCCGCTTGGTTTCATTCAAAATGGAAAGCGAGGTACTTCGCTATTATCTGTATAATTAAATCACTGAAGTAATTCTCTTTTCCTACCACTGTTGGCTGAACTAACACCATCCCTTGTTTGTTTATTTTGATTTGTTGTATCCACATTATGGTTGATAAACTCCATTTAAAGAAAAATGAACAGTCAAATTATGATAAATGTTGAACATATTAACTCATTATTGACTATCACACAGCGATGTCCTCCAGTAGTTCCTTCCTGTTGGATTTGATTATGTGCATTGCTTCTAATTCTTTCATTATGTAAACTAGCAATCTGCATGTGCAATGCATGTGAGAACTACAAACATAAAATTGGTGTGTAACCAACTTTTCCTAACTTATAAATTTGGGGGTGGTGTTATAAAAAACATGGATAGGAAATAAACAATAGGTGCTTATTGACATACAGGCAAACATGAAGGGATTTCTTTGCAGAAAGTTTCACCTTTTCATTATTATCATCCCATTTAACCATTTATTGTAGAAGAAATATACCTGTAGAAGTTTCAGTAATACTTACTTTCCAAATTTGCCACTACCATGATAACGACCATCTGTTACATGTTTATAGTTTCACTCTTGTAATTGTGGATGTTATATATGATAGGTTTCTAGATTTCTGACTGGATTGAGGTGGTTGGTGATCCTTTTGCAAAGGCCACAATGCTTTCTTGCTGAGAGAAAATTATTGTTGGAACTGGAAAGCTTTTCTTTTTGGTTTGTCATTTCTCCAAGACATAAGCCAATGGGATCTCCAGAGCAACCAATATAATCTAGCAAAGTTAGGATTATGTTATTTTATACAGAAATTGAAACTTTTTTCCCCCAATCCTTGTTGGCGGTGTTCTTTAGCAGTTTTTAATTGACTTATAACCAACTTTCAGTAGAGTAACCTTGTTGTTCAATAGTCTCTTCTGTTGAATGAGCATTCTTTCTATAAAAAATTTGTTATTATGAATATATATCTAAAAATGCTTGTAATGTCCATTTCCTTTTGAATAATTAATATCTGACACAATAAAACAATGGTTATATATGAAGCTGTCTATATTTCCTTGTCAGATAGATATGTATCCCGGGCCTTACTAAGTTACTTCACATTATTGGATTGAAGGGATAAAATGAGGAAAAGTTCCACATGGTCAGGATTCCATTAATTATTTAATGAAGTTCAGAAGTTGTATGAATAGTTATTTTGCCACTTGATTTAGTCACTACACCGGATATGATGGTAGGTATCATGTTATTTTAAACCATTTAATATTTTTGTTTATATAGTTACCCTAAAGCTTGGGCTATTCATAAGAAAGATTTTGGAATATAAGAAATTCGTCAAACCCTTAGTGCCTTGCCTATATGTAGAGGCTTTTATATCGTTTGTGCCCTAAACCTGTGCCACCATAACTACAAGTACCAAGAATGAACTGTGGAGATATGAATGTGATAGATGTTATATCAAAAGCTTTTACTCTGTTGTCATTTATGGATATCTTTAGGTGCTCTTCATGTCATTATTGGTATTCTTACTGTGAGCATTGGTTGTTGGCGCAGGTTGACTTTGATCCTATTAGGTGGCTTGATCGATCGTTGATTCGTTTATGTTCAAAATTTGGAGATTTTCAAAAGAACAGCCCCTCCTCTTTTAGCTTATCTCCACGTTTGTCAATATTTCCTCAGTTTATGTTTCATTTGAGGCGTTCTCAATTTGTTCAGGTATGTAATTTTTGAAAGGTTTTCTTGCACATCCGTCAAGATTCCTGATTGTATTGTCCAGACTCTAGAACTTGTAAACCAGTTTGATAGGTTTTATTTGAAATTCTTATGGTATACAATAGTTAACAGTATATCAACAAAAAAAAGGTATAGTTATCAGTATCTCTTGTTCACCAGATCATGTTCCTTTATTGCAGGTATTCAATAACAGTCCAGATGAGACAGCATATTTTAGAATGATCCTAAATAGGGAAAATGTAGCAAACTCAGTTGTTATGATCCAACCATCATTAATATCTTACTCCTTTAATTCGGGTCCTGAACCAGCTCTCCTTGATGTAGCTGCAATTGCAGCTGACCGGATTCTACTCTTAGATTCCTATTTCACCATTGTCATATTTCATGGACTAAGTATTGCTCAGTGGCAAAATGCTGGCTACCAAACTCAAGCTGGACATGAGGTGATTGTTTCAACCATTTCACATGTGATATGTAGTATATTTATATCATAGGATTACTGAAGGATATTCATAATTTGTTTGGATGGTTATTTTCATATTTATGTTGGTGGTTATTTTCATTTTGTATATTTATATCATAGGATTACTGAAGGATATTCATAACTTGTTTGGATGTTGAATTTAAGTTTCTGGTCTGCAAGCTAGAACTGGACACTGATACTGTAGCCACTGTTTATATCCCTATAGGCATGTTTGGCTTGTGTATAAACCTTGGATAAGTGACATAAGTGCATTTATTTCACAATTGTTGCAACTTACCGAAGGTTATGCTCACACGCCAAGAAATCTTTCCCTGGCCCAAGGCTTGTATTTGGATGGTAAGTTAGACTATATTTAACTTGTTAACACATTACCTAGTCCTAAGGTTTGTTTTGACTGAGATAATTGCGTTTCTTTTAACATTCAAGGCTGAATTTCTGAATATAGTGGTCCTCTGAAGAAAGAGTCTAAAGCAAGATTTTTATTGCAAGTGTTCTGCGTTGCTTGCCTACTTTTGGGAACTGGGATGACAATTGTGCCTCTATCCTACTCCAGTAGTCTATCTTGTGGAGTTGAATGTGTAGGCACTCTATTAGCACAAGAAAGGGGAAATAGGACCAATCAAGCTGTGAAAGAAGCAAGGAAAGAAAGGGAAGAGAAACAACTAATGAAAGAGCTGATAAAAGACGATCAATGAAACAAACTACAAGACACAGTATCTTTCCTAATTAGACTACAACACTTGTTATTAACTTTGCTTCACATCTCATGTTGTTTGATGATGCAAAACTATTTAAACTAAGTCAAATAACTGTTCATCCTTTGCCTGCATCACTATAATAAAATGTTCTCACAAGTTGGTTTTTCCTTGTTAAAACCAATTATTTGCTCAATGTTTTTGTGGGGCTTATCATTGCTTGGATTGCTTAATTACCTTCTCTTCTTTTGTGGATATACTTCTTCGAAATCCTTTGCCTCTCAGCCTTTTTGTAGAATTACAATGTTTGCATTAACCTAAAAAGTTACTTTTCTTTGTTACTGATAAATCTAATCTAAATGGTTATTATATTTTTTTCCAACCAAAAGTTGGTTCTCTAAAATTTTCATTCATATATACCCTGTTTACAAGAATTATGCTTTTCTGAATCTTATTGGCGACCGTTTCAGGCATTTGTGCAGTTGTTGCAAGCACCTCGTGATGATGCTGATGCAATAGCTAAGGAACGATTTCCTGTTCCTCGTTTGGTCATTTGTGACCAGTATGGTTCCCAGGTTACTTCTTGCTTCCAAAACCTTCCATGCCTAATTTTAATATTTAAATTGTTGCTGTTATTTTTCAGATGATCTGTTAAGATATTACTGTGCAACAAAACATATTTCAAATTGTATTATCTCATATCAATGATGGATGTGTTCCTTTGCAGTTTGTGTTGAGAATAGTGACATTTGTAGAGAGCAACGAAGTCATTGTTCTGCATGTTATGGAGAACTTATTCCTTTAATCTGTGAATTAGAAATGATGTTTGGAGTCTTTAGACGGTTCTACATTTTATGAAGCTCAAGGTCACTTTTAGTATGACCTATTAATATGCAAAATCAAAGGATTACTATTGGTGTTCAACATAGGAAGGCTTGAATTGCTTGTGATAGCCATTTATACAAACCTTCTTAAGCTAATTGCAAAATTCTTGATTGCCCATGGTGCAGGCCCGTTTTCTGCTGGCAAAGTTAAATCCTTCGGTGACCTACAACTCGGACAACCCTCCTCTGCCTGGCGGAGACATCATATTCACCGATGATGTCAGCTTCCAGGTCTTCTTGGATCATCTGCAGCGGTTAACAGTGCAGTGATTCAAGTCAAGAATATGTGATACCAAATTATTGTCATTTCTGTGCTTCAGATCCGTGTACAGTAAGGAAGCCCCTGGTTTCTTCCTTCATGGACTATTTGTCCTCTTTCCAGATTTTGTCTTGTATGTCAAGGGCTCATGTACGATGGAAGTTAGATGATCACTTTTCGGTGCTTTGTGCACTTTTGTAGAGGTGATTTTTGCGGCAAGAATTTGGTAAACATCGTTTTGAGTTTTGAATTCTGTATATTGAAACAGCAAGATCTTTGACACAATTTTGAACAAGGATTTACTGAAAATTATATATAGACCCTTGAATACAAAATTTTTGTATCAGGGCATGGTGCATGACATGAGAGATTGGATGTTAAATGATTTGGGGAGAAGGGGCCACATGAAAATATAAAGAGGGTTAGATGTATTGAAATTAAAGCTAATAGCGCAAACAAAAAGAAAGTGGAGGAAAAACAAAAAGAAAAAAGAAAAAAAAAATCAAGAAAGCTTGTTAATTAGCTCAGATATTGAATGATAAAAGCAATATTTATCATTGCGTAGAAATGAGGCAGGCACATGATGTGCTCCAACTAAAAATATGGAAGCGTGACAACAAATTCCCACATCTAGATGCTGTGGCCACAATCAATTCCCTTGCGGATCTATGCCAACCAAAAGCCAAACAATAGTACCTCCATTGTAATATGTTAAATTACACTTTTACCCTTCCAAATATATTATTTCACATATATCCATAAAATCAACAAAAATCATAAATAATGCATAAAATCAACAACATAATATATATATATATATAATTTTAAAAAATAGCCTGTTGAGTATCTGCACCAACTTTTTTTTGAGTTTTGCAACTGAAAGAAATTTGGATTCCATAAGTTTTCTAGTTTGAAATTTAGTTAACTTTATTTTATTTTTTTTCCATATTTACAACATTTTTTTAGATAAATGTGCAATTTCACAATTTTAGAGAAGAAAACGTAAAATAAGTGAAAGGTTAATTTTGTCAAATCACATGGGACGGAAAGAAAACAAAGCGAATAAGGCACGGTGGCTCGCTTGCACACGTTAGCCAATGATGAGCGCATGGGACTGTGGGCAGAGGAAGCAATGTCAACGGGCCGGCCGAGCCCTAAAGTTCGGTCCTCTACAGCGCAAAGCTTCCTCGCTCAATGTTTCGGCTCGGCTCTGAACCATGACAATCCCAGCCCGGCCCCTAGACAATTCTCTCTAGGTGCATTACACTCTATCTACTGTTTCTCCGCTGATAGCCAGCACAGAAATAGTAGCAGTAGAATATTGTCTCGCATGGTATTTGGAGCTGTTGCTGAAACGGATTGGGATCCAAAGATTCCAGCTTTAATGCAAAATGAGAGACTTCGATAGTGTTTCAATTGTTTTTCATAGCTCTTTCTTCGATGCACTCAGCTTTATGCGTCAATTATGTATATTTATGTTAGGGTTGTTAAGCATGGCAGCCTTTGTGCTGTTCATCTCTTTTTAGGAAGGTTTTTTATACCAGTTTCGATCGGCGTGTTGCTTGGGTTGGGCTGAAAACATGGATGCCAGATCCCGGACGGCAAGCAGGAGAGATAAAGTAACGTTCTTTGGAATTTGGATTGAGTTCTTTGTTGGTTTCATTACATTTTGATTGGAAAGTTTGCTTCTTTTGCTTCTTTTTCTTTCTTGGTTTTGCGGTTTGATGTGCCTTGGATTCCATTTCATGTGAAAAAGATGGAGGCTTGCTTCCTTTGGGGAACTTGTCACTGTGTACTCGGTATGCATGTAAAATTTGGCTGCTTTAGTTGGAACTTTGGTTGCTTTCTGTGGTTCTGAATGATTTTGCTTTTTTTCTTTTGTTTTTGTGTATTGGAAGTGTTTGGGATTCTGTTTCTAATGAAAAAAACGTGAAGCAGTGTGTCTTGAAGAACTGCATTTATTGTGAATTGTAGGTGTATAGGAAATTTGGATTGGTATCTGTGATTTCTGCCAGAAAAAACTTCTCCTGTAGGAGTTTTTTCTTTCCTTCTTCTTTTTAATTTTGGTTTCAATGTCTTTTACAGAAGTTGAACGAGACAGAGAAGGAGAAGGTTGAGATTCAGGGAAACATATCAATGGACAGAAACATTGCAATTCACAGATGCCAGTCCAGAAGAGAGAGGAAGCTTGCTTTGGAACAAGACGTAAGCTTTTCTTCTTTTGGTTCTGTTTCCTTCGATTTTTGTCTCTCTTGCTTGCATTTAAATTTTCTTGAAATCTAATTCACAGGTTGATAAGCTGAAAAGGAAGCTGAGGCATGAGGAGAATGTTCACAGAGCATTGGAGAGGGCTTTCACCAGGCCTTTGGGTGCTCTCCCTCGCCTTCCCCCTTATCTCCCAACATATGTCAGTACTCCATTCTTTGAAATTTTTTGTTTTGATGCTGTGTTTAATTGAAGTGTTCGGTGTTTTTTTCTGGAGAGTAAATCGAGTGTTTGATGATATGTCAATCTGAATGGGTATCGGTGTTTTCTTTGTGCCAAGACACTGGAGCTTTTAGCTGAGGTTGCTGTGTTGGAGGAGGAGGTGGTCAGGCTTGAAGAGCAGGTTGTGAGCTTCCGGCAAGGCTTGTACAAGGAGGCAATCTACATCTCATCCTCCAATAAATCCACAGAAAAAATGATGAATTTGTATTGTGATCGTCACCCATTTGATCGGAGTTCGAAAAACAATGAACACCCCGAGGCTCGTGCTTTGACCTCCCCTAATGATAAGGCATTCGTCCCTTTAGCATCAACTCAATCGCCTGCAGATGCAGAACTGGGTCAGCCTTCATCCAATCGGTCTCGTAATGCTAGACGGCCATTGAAGAAGCCAAACTTGTCTTCGGCATTCAGCAATGAGCAGTATGGTAAAGAGAATCAGTTGAATGCCAACTTCTCAAGGAATGTTAGTCAATCACAGTTGAAGAAAGTGTCAAGATTAAAAACTCCAATTTCCATCAAAAAATGGCTAAATCCACAGGTGAACTTGGTCATGACAAACCTTTTGGATTTGTTCTGCCAGATTGGTTACTTATCTCTTGTTTGATTCCAGGCAGAATGTGTAGGTAACGGGGAAAGATCAGAAGAGGGTTTGCATTGGAGCCCAAGTGCAGTTCCAGAAGAAGGCAGCTGCCCGAATAAATTATCGGAGGATATCTTGAAGTGCCTTACGAGCATTTTCTCGCGGATTAACTCCCAAAGAAATGTGAACTTGGCCTTGGAGTTTACTCTATCTGATATTTCTGAAGGGATAGACTTCAGAGACCCTTATGGTATATGCAAGGAGTTTGGAAGAAGGGACATCGGCCCGTACAAACACCTCTGTACCATTGAAGCTAACTCTGTCGATTGGAATCTTGTCAAGGGTTCTTCATTTCTTACCCGGAGATTGAAGTGAGTTTTTCTGTCACTGAATTGAGTACATGATCATAAAGAGTAGAGATTGAGTCCCAGTTTTTTTCTTTCAGGGTTTTGCTCGGAAAGCTAGCACTAGTAGATTTAGCAGGACTTGCACATCAACAGAAGCTTGCTTTCTGGATCAACATTTACAACTCATGCACGATGAATGTAAGTTTTTAGTCTCCTCTCTTCCCGAATATCTGTATCATGCCGAAAGATTTTTTTTTGCAAAGTTGTATTCTCTGATTCTTTAGTTTGATATTGTTTCTTAGAAGCAAATAAACATTTCTCTGGTCTCATTAGGATTTTATGATTTTATCTAATCTTTAATGATTTACATCTTGTTTGGCATTAAAAACATTCAGGCCGTCTTGGAGCAAGGGATGCCAGCTAGTCCTCAGATGGTTGTTGAATTGATGCCAAAGGTGTTCAATTATGACTACCTGCTCTGCATTTCCGTTCTAAACTTGATTATTTTTTTTATACAATTACTAGCCCCCCTCTTTTGATAAAAAAAGATTGAACTCCAATGCTGTCACAGGCCATGATAAATGTGGGTGGTCAATTACTCAGCGCGATGACAATCGAGCATTTCATCTTGAGGTTGCCCTACCACTCCAAATATGTAAGTTGATTTTCTGTACTTTCAAGCTTTGTTCTTATTTTAACCATCTTATATCCTTAGATATCTTTGTTGTGAAAGATGAACCTGCAAGGATCAAAGAACGACGAGGTGACAACTCGAGGTGTATTCGGGTTGGATTGGCCAGAGCCCTTAGTTACATTCGCGCTCTCCTGTGGAAGTTGGTCCTCTCCTGCTGTAAGTTACTGTCAAATACCTTGGTTTCACGTAAAGTTCCCGGTTCTTAAACTCGTAGTGTAGATACATCTTACTTCTGTATATGCATTTGACTTTAGATTTTGTCTTGATTAAGGTAAGAGTATACACAGCCTCTCAAGTTGAGAAAGAGTTAGAAAAGGCAACAAGGAACTATTTACAAGCAGCAATAGGGTTGTCAGTGACAGGAAAGCTTGCAATTCCAAAACTTCTTGATTGGTATTTGTTGGACTTCGCAAAGGATTTGGATGGCCTGATGGATTGGATCTGCTTGCAGCTTCCAAGTGAGCTGAGAAACAATGCAGTGCAGTGCCTTGAGAATGGGAGAAAGGATCTGGTTCCACAACCTGTACAAATTCTGCCATATGACTTCAGTTTCAGGTACCTTTTGGCATCATAGAAACACCGTGAGCCCCTGTATTCATAACAGTACAGTGGTCCCCGAAAAATCAAGAAATGAATATTTTGTACACATCTTTGAATAAAATTGTTGGAAATATATAGCAAGAGTTCAATTATTTGTCCTGGAAATGATTTTGCGCTTGCTCATGTTTCTGTAACTCAATGTTCCTTCTTAGTTAAGATGAAAATGGTTTCTTTTGTGGAAATTTTTGCAAGTGATATGAACTCAAGCTAAATTTGAAACATTGATGGAGCTATCATTGTTATGCTGATTTTGTTGAAGATTTTGCATTAGAAAAGTACTAGAAAGTATGAAAGTTGAATTGCTCATACTAATTTGACATTATTCGGAATACGATCGTTTCCATACAATTCAGTATGGTGGCTATCTGCATGCATCAGTACAGCTCAGGTGGTGTAAATGAGCATAAAGTCATCCTGAATTTTTTGTCAACATGTATGGGTCAATTGATTCAAGTCAGAGAATTCGTTCTAGTGAATACGAATTTTCAGAAAAAGATGTAGTTCCACATGGCATCTGTACACATACTGTAGAGATTGAAGGAGAATACGACTTTGCCAGATAGAGACAAGTCAGGAAAGGGTTCCTATTCTTGATAAGATTCATCATTTTTTTTTTTCCTTTTTTGGGTCTCATTGCAACTAAATCTTTGAAATTTGCTGCCTGTATTTTTTTATTTGCTCATAAATTCATAAATTCTTCCTCATTATTATGAAAAGGCTAAGCTAAATGTGGCATTGTGATGTAATCTTTTTATATATGTATATATATATATATATATATATATGCGCGCGCCTAGGTATGTATATATAGAGAGAGAATGAAGATATAAAATTTTACTAATAGAATTTTTAATATTAATCTTATTAAATTTTAAACTATTAAATTTATCTAAAGATTAATATATTCTACAAGTTTAAATTTTTAGGATATACTAATACTTAAATAAATTTAATAATTTAAAATTTGATACGAGTAAGACTAAAATACATGATACTATTTTATATTCACTCTCTCGGTCTCTCCTAAGCCCAGCCTAATTCTTACACCAAGCCCAAAAAGTTGTGCATGTACCCCGAAAAAAGACCTAATTACAATCGACTTATTTTTTCTGTGAAATTGCATAAAACCACATGCAATCTTGCATTATTATAAATGAGTCCCTAAAAGCTTCACCGGTCGGCTGAATTTCCGCCGGCCTAGCTCTCGTCAAGGCCACGCGAAGCCATTTGGAAATTGACACGACAAATTAAAAAATAAAGTTAATCTAATTATATTAGTCTCCAAAGGTCCATGATTAAGATATGCATAATTATCATGAGAGGGATATCCAAATCAAAGAATTGGAGTTGCTATACATGAGACAGACCAAGAAAATTCGGAATTAGCAAAGCCTAATCACATCATTAAAAATTAACAAAAAGACAGATAGGCCTTCCAGAAGAACAAAAGGGCTGGCGTGAGTCGGGTCTCACACAAACCCGAGAGCATCAATGATTTGATCGAGATTTTGAGATTTGTTTGGTTGTGGACTGCGGTGCTCCTTTGAATTAAAATTTAAAAATTAAATAAGTTCAATATATATAAGTTTTTTAAAAAAAGATCTTGCTGAAGCGGGATTAGATTTAAAATAGAAATTCATCTTTTTTACAAACTCTTTTTTAAAGTAAAATATTATTTTACAATTAAGTAGTAACATTTTGGGAAAATTGTCTCTTCTTCAGTTGATACCAGTTATTAGAATTCAAGTGAAGTTTGGTTTAAAAAATATGGGTTTCTCATAAAATAAACTATAGTTACAGGATTTAATCATAATTATGTCAAAAATAACATTTCTTCTATCTAATTATCCTAAATCACTAGGGGCTACATTCAAAAATCTATAAAATACTTGCCAGTATTAATAGGCGGCTCTCTCTCATATATTATTCCATTCTGCATCCTCTTGCTGGTCAATCAATCTACTCTCCTTACAAACCAAGCTCAGAAAAAAAAAAAAAAAAAAAAAAAACTAGAAAGCCCTTAGCGATCCAAGAAGGCCAAGAGAAGAAGAAGAAGAAGAAGCAGCAGCAGCAGCAAAGCCAAAGAGGTCATGGATGTTGTGGCGCCAATCAAGACCTTCCACTCCGGCGGCGCCTCGGCCAACCCCTACGTCAGCGCTCCATCGAGCCCAGGCCACACCGCCGGCGTCCCCTTCGACTACTTCTGCCCCTTCACCAGCGCCCCTACCAGCCCTGCCCGCGCCATAACCATCTACGACCACTTCAACTCCCTGTCCATCTCCAAAAGCTCCGGCGCTACTCCGTTGAAGGCAAAGGCCTCTGTTGAAGATGACTTCGCATTCGACTTCAGCGGGGAGCTGGAGCTCGCCGATGCCGATGAGCTCTTTGAGTCGGGAAAGATACGACCTCTGAAGCAAATAAAAGCAGCAGCCAGAGAGAAGAAGACGGACGGAGGGAGAGACAGGACTACCTCCTCTCCTTCTGTCTATTCCTCCTGCTCGAGAAGCAGGAAGGGATCGAGGTCACTCTCCCCACTTAGGACAGGAGCCGGGGGATTCCTTCTTGGCGAAGCCCTCAGCTCTTCACCTACTCCCGCCACCGCCGCAAAGGGCTGCGGAGGCGGAAGCAAGAAGTGGAGGCTGAGGGACTTGCTCCTATTCCGTAGCGCGTCAGAGGGGCGTGCTACCGGAAATAGGAGCAAGGACCCTCTCCGCAAGTACACGCTCCTGACTTCAGACTTGGCTACTAGATCGCCGGATAACAGTGAATCAGTAAGGAGTGCGAGGAGGAGGCCGGCAGTGTCTGCGCACGAGAGGCACTACACGGAGAACCGGGCGGCGGCGGAGGAGATGAAGAAGAAAACTGCTTTGCCGTACCGACAAGGGCTGTTTGGGTGCATGCGGCTGAGCCCGGCCGTGCACGCCTTCCAGCGGGGTTTCCACAACAGCTACTCCTTCAATCTCTCCCGGCCGTGATATGCCAGGAGTGGAAATGCATGCATTTTTTTTTACCTCATACGTATCAAAAACGAATCTATTTGTTGTTTGATTTTCGTTCCTTTTCGGGTATGCTAGTGGATTTAATTTTCTGCTGCGTATGTCAGGATCCCAAGGATTTAATCTCATCATAATCCTTGAAGTTTTTGAGAATTTTTTAAGGCAGAGATTTTTTTTATCTATAATTTAACAAAATATTTTTTGATTAATTGTTCATTAGCACTTGGGCAAGCACACTTGTAAATGACTTAAGAAGAAAAGACTTCGATGTTTCTGAGACCAAAGCACGAGTAGAGTATACGATCATACTCGAGCAAACAAAAGAAAGGATAACTAGGGTAGCGAGCAGAGTAGATCATATTTCTTCCTTGGAGCCGAATATTTAGCGGATCCAATAAAATCCTTTCGATAAACCAGATTGAACCATATTAGGTCACAATGAGTTGATTCAACCCGATTGAAACCCTAGTGGGAGCGACGTGGCCATGGCCAAGTCTTTTCTTGTATCAAGAACCTAGTACTTCCGGGACTGAATCCGATAAAGGCTAGCTCACACGCTAAGTCAAATCATGTACAGTAGCTACATGAAAATGAATCCACACACGGCTTGTGACCCAGCACTTTGGATGCATATGCTTCATTGCAGGGTTAAAGAGGGATCAGGCATGCAGGGTCAAATGAGGACATGCAATGTCTAATCCACAGTGAAATCCACGTGGAATCAAATTCATTAGAAAAGTTCCATATCTTGATGTGGGAGAAGGATCACTTGGCCGAGGCTCATATAAATGGTGAGACAAAGGGATTTGGCAATGCAAAGGTCCATGAATGTCCAGCCAAGAACTTGCCAACGAGATGGGTCATATAGAAAGTGTTGTAGCAATTTTTCAAGTGTAGATGAAGTGATTGGATTAAGATGGATTTTTCGCTTAATTAACCATCCAAACTACATTTTTAAATTTGCCATCAAAAATTAGTATGCGAACCATATTGTCTAAAATGAAAGAAAAAAAAAATCAAATTCCAGTACTGATTAGGGACAAGATTGCAGAACTTTTCTCCCCATTGCTCACGTACTACAAAAATTACTGATCATTTATTATGTTGAAAGCATTAGGTTTTTCAAACTCCATAAGCTTCTTTAAATGAGGTAATTTAATATCTAAAATCATTGATTAAGTCGGTTTTCGTTAAATCGCACTTAATTTATTGGGGTTGTTGGGTCTATGAGGACAATAATATCTGCACATCGAGCAATTAAGCACTGGAGGAGAAAAGAGAAAACACATTTTTCATTAAACAACGTAGATTCAAACGGAGATTTTTTTATTTTTTATTTTTTTGTTTTTGAATAGAGATTCGAAATGAAGATTCTGATAAAAAAATACGGAGAACAAGTCAGTTTAAGATTTGAGACATCTTTCAAGACAGAAGATATTCGAATAATTGGTTTGCTTGTTAGGTTCATGAACTTGGTTGACGCGAGAGAGAGAGAGAGAGAGAGAGAGACATCCTAATCGCATTCAAGAGGCCGTTTGTCTAATAAAAGCATGGGATCGAGTGCGACTCCATCTCCTCAAACTTCATGTTAAGTTTGAATGCAATGAAGTGGTCTGCATTGCCTTAGCGATTACATCCGTCCTCTCTTTTTGATCTAATCTGCAGATTCATTACGATAATTATTATTATTTTACGTGAAATTGTTATTTATAGGAGAATTAAAATAAATTGCACTATAAAAACGATAAAAGAAGGCAAGTGCTTTAAAGAAAACGCAAAAAATCGGGTAGAATTATGCAAAATCGTATTCGAGGGGCCATATGTAATTGTGACAATTTATAGGGTTTTGTGGGAATCCCTTAGGAATTTACAGAAAATGTAAAAATAAAAGAATATTTGGGTTGGGCCGTGTTTGCTAAGATTGAGGTTTTGGCCGGCCCGACCCACTAAAAGCCCAAAGCACGAGAAGAACGCGAAAAAGAGGGCCAGGAGAAAAAATCCCAAATAAAGAGGGGGAAAAAAACAGCAGCACGAACTGGAGGAGCTCCATCGATCCTTGGCAGCTGTAATCTCCCTTCCTGTCCTTCGTTTTCTTCTATCGTTTCTTTAATTTATTGATTTCGTTTAAATTTTTCCAGATTGATCTTTCTTTTCGCATTTGTTCTGTGTTCTCCTAGCAGCAAATTAGGTTTTTGTTCGTACGGTACACAGTCGTTCTTCTCTGTCATTTTGTAGGATTCAAAGGTATGATGCTGGTTTATATGGTAGAAAAAGTGTGGACATTGGTGGTGCGTGGTGTGATTGGTGCTATATGATTGGCTTGTTGCTAGATTTTCATTAATGTCATAGTTGAAGAGGGGTTTTGAACTTGATTCTGGTAAAGTGTTGCTGCATTGCTACCGGGCGTGAGAGTTAACTACTAAAGTTTCAAACTTCAGCTTAGTTCAGAGCTGAGCTTTAAATTTTGCTTCGTTGCTTCAGTTCGCGGGAACGTAGAATTGTTGTCATGTGCTTTGCGTCGATTCTTGGCTCCTCATGGTTAAAAACTATTTATTACTGTTTTCACTAAAGCGTTCGAATTTAGGTAGGCGGTTGTTTCTGGTTGTTTTTAGGGCATGATGTCAAGGAGAAGCTTGAGGGGTAATCAAAATCATTTACGTGATGATGATCAGGAAGCTAACCCACGCTGGGTTCATCAGTTAGCGAAGCAATTTAGACCTGGGGATATTGCATGGACCAAAATCAGTGATTCTTCATGGTGGCCAGTACAGGTACACAGACGCCTCTTCTGGTTAAAGAATGCTGTCATTTTCTCTAGAAAGAGATTAGTTGGTCATGTCTCATCACTATTAACATTTTAACAAACAGAAATTGTTCGTATTTGTGTTATGAAAACCAGAAGAGTTTGGGTTTGCTTTGTCCAATCAGTTCAAACATTGTTAGCTATCTATATTGTTTCATAATTCACTTGTTAATTCACATCGCAAAAAGTATTTATTGTGTTTTGTGCAACTGTGTTTGTTGTAATTGCTCCTTTTTCTTTTCTAAGGTTGTCAATGAAAAAAGTGTAAGGTGTAAATCCAAGAAGAAAGAAAAGGATGAAGTTCTGGTTCGGCTCTATGGAAGTTATGAGTAGTGAGTGACTCTAATGATTTCATTATTTTGTGTTTGATTTGAGTTTATTTAATCTGTAGTGGGGTAATTGATGGACAAATATGTTTTCTACAGCTTATATGTGGATGCTGTCAAGTGTTCTTCTGAGTTTGCTAATGTGCGTTCAAGCAGCATCTTTTTAATGGAATTTTTTGTTAGTTTTCTTTCTTCTCTTGGTAGACTAGCATTTTTTATCATTCGATACTCCTAATCATGTTGTATCTATGTGCATGCTTTTCAGACTCTAAAGCTTGAAAACAGCAACTATAGAGAAGCATTTCAGAAAGCTCTTGAGGAGGTAACAATGCATTTTCCTATCTGCACGGTGGGGCTCCTTTGCCTATTGATTCATTTTCAAGAGTACTCAAGACCATATGTTTCTATGAAGCACAGGAAATTGCTCAAATGAAATCAGGTGGCAGGTCTAAGAGAAAAGTTTCTGGATCCATAGGTTAGCCAATCAATTTCTGAAATATCTTGACTTGAATAGTGCTGTCAATATATATCATTAAAGACATAGCATAACTGATTTCCTTGTGCTTTCTATATTGATAAATTTCAAAAAATATGGTTCTTTCTTTTATTAGAGATAATGACTAAGGTAAGCCTGAAAACCAAGAAACATGGGTTGTCATGGTTTTGTAAAGAAGTTGAGACACTTAGGAACTGTCTGAGAGACAGACGTTAGGCCTCTTCTGGGGGCAAGGATCTGGTCACATGGTATGTGACGCATGATCTAATATACACATTTGTGATTATTAATTTTGTTCTGCCATCAATTTCCAATTTGGCTTTTTTTTATTGCATTTTCATGTTCCGTCCCCGTTTTACTCGTTTTGTTATGATTATATGTTATGTGACAACTATTCAAAAGTACGCAACCAGATCTGTGCCCCTCTTCAAGATGCCTCAACCCATACATTCAGGCTGTATTTATTGGGTTTGTATTCAACAAGAATTGTTTACATTGGTGTCTATTCAAATGAGATTTTGCTTTTACCCAATCTATATGTGGTTTGTTATCACAACTCTTACCAAGATTCACAACATGTTGTACATGGGATAGAAAAAGAAACTTCAAAAAGGCCCAATGAAAACATTAGCATAAATACAAGAACCTAGGAAAACTTCTGAACCAGGTGAAAGAACCCTGCACAAGTAATGTCAAATTTTCCTCTGTCTTTTCTTTTTCCCTTTCTGTTTCTCTCTCTGGATTTTCTTCTTATTTCTCTTTCCCTTCTTGCTGTTTGGACCATAGGTTTTCCCTCACCTAATTCGCACATGTTGCTGATTTTTTTTCTTTTTTTTTTTCTATATGTTTCTGACTTCATATCTTTTCTGCTTAGTTTCTGTTTCATAACATAGATATATGTAGTATTTTGGAATTTATGATGTAATTTACTCTACGTTTTGTATCATTCCCTGCGGAATGCAATGTAATTTGATCTCATTTCAGAAGTTGAAGCATCTGAAGCCTCTAAGAGGAAAGGACAAAAGCAAAAAGTGGTAGAGGGAAATCAGGAGCCTAATTGTCCTGCCCCTGTGAGTGCAGTTCTGCTTAATAGTATTTCGAAGCCTAGAAATTTCAATGATAGCGTGAACTTTCTGCTTAGTCCAAAATCTACAGTAATATCACCTTTTATTCAGGGAAAGTTTATCTTTTAAAATTAAGCTTGTGTGGATGCTTGCTACAAGTAATGTTTCCTTAAGTAATTGGTTACAAGCCTTGCTTCCAGCCTGAGGCACATGCAAGTAAACCAAATGAAGCGAAAGCAGTACAAAAGAAGGTTGACTATAGTGAAGGTGTTGCTTTTGGAGATGGCAGTACAAAACAATATGATTTAAGGGAAACGAAGGTATTACTTGATAGGGTTTTAAAGATTTTCATGTGCTTATTTACTATATTAATATTGAGCATGCATGAATTTTTTGGGGAGCATTGATGTCTTTTAGTCTGTTCTTTGTTCTAAGATCTGCTGTCATTGAATGAGATTGTTGGAGTTTGATGGTTCTCTGCGAACCTCACCACTATCTTTCTCAACTGAAAAACTAGTTTGTTATGTTCTTGATTCAGCTCATGAGTGTTTAGCAAGGAACTAGGAATGTTTCTAGTTATGTTAAGATTAAATACCTTGCTGTGTCTGGCGATTGATGAATGAGGATTGTCAACATATTATTCTACTTCCACTACAATCTTTTCCTTTAGTCATTTTGAGAACTTTCTGCTATTGCTTAATTGATTGTGAGCTTCCAATAAATGGTCACATTTCTGGTGTATATTGGACAGCGAAAGGAAAAAAATTTTAATTTTAAAGCTGCCTGTTTCTTATGGTAGACATGTTCAAGTTTAGAAGTAAAATACATGAAACAGATTTAATTTGAAAATTATAGTTGTGACTCGTGTGTTGCCTCAGGACAATTGAAAATTGATGGGACATGTTTCACACACTGATTGAAGAGTGATGGGACCTGCACAACTGGGTCTGCACTCTAGATTTGACCTGGCCCAAAAAAGTTATATGGGTTCTGTTCGGTAGACTAGGCTTGATTTAGGGCCAGGACTGACTTCAAAGAATTATTTCTGACCATGTACAGGCACAGGCCTAACTTCTATTAGAACATGGCATCTGACTTGCTTGAATGTTCTTTCAGCCACAAACTTATCCTCGCATGGGAAATGAATCAAGTTCAAAGAGAAGGAGAAGAAATGAAGCTCTTCAAGAGGATGAACCAAAGGGAGATGAGGTAAAGAAGCAAAAAGCAATTGAAGCATCTAATGATTATGTCAAGGAAGGAAATGATTCTGAAGAGCTAAAGGTAGCCAAAAGGGTAACCCGTGGTAGAGCTTCTGAAGTGAAAACTACTAGTCAAGATGAGGCAAGAAGACCAAATGTAGCCAAGAAGTCAAGGAATAAGGCATCTAATGGTGCCGGAGATGATAGACAGAAATTGAAATTCACAAAAGAAGAAGTCGGAGCTGCTGAAGCTAAAAGCTCTAAGCAAATTGGCTCAAAACCAGCAAAGCATCAAGATACTGCAGAGAAGAACCCCAAATCTGTGAGTATTTGGTCTTTAACTACCGAAGAGGTTTTCCATTATTAGAATCAGTTGGATTTGAAAACTTTCTTAAGTGGGGCTTCTATGTGGTCTGATATGAACGGTCTTGATTTGGACCTGCCTTTCAGCCCTAGCTGTGATTGGATTGTACAATATGATCTTACTAACATTCTCATAATTTCAGCCAGGTGATGTTCATGGTAAATCAAAAGAATCAGGAACCAAGCAAAGGGGTAGAGATGAAGCTAGTAGTGAGAAGGAAACAAAAGAGATGAGGGGAAGAAGCAAAATGCAACTGAAATTTCCATAAGAAATATCAAGAAAGGAAGTGATTCCAAAGAGCCAAAGGTAACTGCAAGGTTAACAAGATCAACTTCGAAAGCCAAAATTGCTCAGCAAAATGAGTCAAGTGGACAGAATTTGACTGATGGATCAAAAAAACCAAAGCTGACAAGGAAGTCAAACACTGTAGTTGCTGAACTGAAAATTACAAAGCAAGATGGTTCAACACTAGCAAACCAGACAGATGAAATTGATGTCAGGAAACTAAGTGATTCTGAAGAACCAGAGGTAGCTGAAAGGGCAACAAAAGCAACTTCAAAAGCCAAAACTGCTCAGCAAAGTGAGGCAATGAGAAAGAATGCAGCAACAGAGTCAAAAGATAAAGCATCCAATGGCACAGGAGATGGAACACAAAAACTGAAGCCAAAAAAGAAAGAAAAAACTGTAGATGGTGAACTGAGAAATTCAAAGCAAGGTGCTTCAATACCAGAGGAGCAGCCATATACAAAGCAAAATTTGGTACCAAATATTTGTTGCATACTTCATTTTCTCACATAATTGCCTGTTTCTCTTGTGCGAGTTTATATTGTTTGACATCGTACTATCTAATAATTATGTTTACCTTGTGACCACTGTTTTGAGGCAGCAACGGAAGAAAGCTGCCACATTGGAAGAACCTACAGAGCTCAGTTCACGGAAAATAAGAGTGATGCAAAACTTGGGCCTGATTCCTCCAGCAGGGTCCCCCTTTGGAAGAAACGGATTAACTTAAATAGCTCATGCTTTGGTATCTAAGATGGATTCTCTTGGCAATTTTTTATCAGCTATGACCACAAGTACCAAACATCATTCCCTAACAAGTCAGCTCATGAATGAAGGTGATTTTGTGTTCTCTGTGGAAACCACACCTCTGGCCTGTTTTGGGAATGAAGATGTTTTGTCTTGGTAACTGCAAAGTAAATTATGGTTGTTCTATCTACAATTCGTGTTCTAGTTTTTTTTTCTCTTTTTGATGAGGATATTTTCATCATGCCTCATGTATGTTGTTGAGGACACTTGAGGGTATCCAGGTTGTGTTTGGGGGTTTTTGAATCATGAATTCAGAATAGTGCATATACACCCCATATAAAAGTAATATTTCTACATATATTAAAACTTAAACCAAAACGACCAAAATGTATAAAAAAAAAAAATAAAAAAAAAAAAAAGGAGCCTGAGAACTTTAATTTCCATTGATTCACATCGCAGTATCGCACATTACCGAACGAAGGTCACCGACAATCCCAACTGTCGCAGAAACTGTGACAGAGCGGCCTCATGTCCATCGGGGCTTTCACCAGATTATTCGGCAAAAACCAGTCAAAAAGGGGACGAAAATGCCCCCACACAAAAAAAAAAAAAAGACGAAGAAATCTCAGCTTTTCGTGCTGCTGCAGTTGTCGGCCGAGGTCACAGCCCAAAACCGCGTTCCGTTCGAGCGGAGCATTTTTTTTTTTTTTTTTTTTTTTTGAGTATTTAACAAGGAATCATGGGTGTCATGCACCTATTTTATTATTATTAAAAATGCATGTATTATAATTAAAAAGTATAAAAAATCACTTACCAATCATCTGAATATAATATTCAAATAATATTATATTTTATTCAGTTTTTATTAATTTAAATGTAAATAATTTATTGTGTCTCTAAACTCTTAAATACAATATGTAATCGATAGCTATTTCTCTTTCCCAGCTGCAAGCGTTCTCTACGCCTTCCAATCGGACCAACGATATCACTCCATCTTTCGCTTCCTAATGTTTTTACATTTAAAAACTTAGCCGCACTACCGATTTTTTACATTGATTTAATAATAAAAATAAGATAAAAATGTAATATTATTTGAATATACTACTTTATTGGGATAATTACATCAGAGACCCTGAAATCTTTCAATTTTATGCAGAAGTCCTTAAAAATGTTAATGATTGTATGCAAGTCTCTAAAATCACTTCTTTACGAACTAGTATTGTGGACTTGATTGTAATGGAATTTTCAACTAGCATTGGTTCGCGAATAACAAACAAGTGAGATATATATATATATATATAAAAGAAGGATGAATAATTTAAAATCTTCAAAAAAAAGTATTCTCCTAAATTAGACTAATTTCAAGCTGTAATTTATAAAACTGTACATAATTTTAAAAAATACATGCCTTTTTATTTTTAATTTTCTTTTGGGTCAAAGATTACAAATTTGACTCATTTTTCATGGGAACGGCACTTCCTCGCCATTTCATTTTGTTTGAAATGATGTTTTTATCCGGCGCAGATGCGCATGCATGACAAACGTCAACATTACGTTGATGGGTTGCATGCATGAGAAAGCTTCTTCTCGTCCCGAGGAGCGGCGCAACTGGGTTTCATTCTCGGTGGAAAAGCGAAAACCACCCCGCCACCGCAGCAAGTGCCGGCGGCGCAAGCCGTCCTTTTTGGGGGCACCAAGATTCCCTCCTTCGACACCGGACTCTTCGTCTTCCTTCCACCTGCTCTGTTGGTTTGCTCGTGTTCCAAACCGCTTGATTGCTTGAATCGTCAAAAGCGGGAGAATCTATGAATTTCATTAAATTTTCCGAGTTCATAAGACAAAAAGTTTAACGTTTAGTTGCCATAGAAATAAGATGCAAGTAAATGCTAGAATTTTCTAAATTTTCATTATTTGGATTATGATTACCTAATTATGTAAATCAGGTAACTTGTCCGGACTCAGCACCTGTGCCTCTGAATTTTTTTTTCTTATTTGCCTCATTTGCAATTGCACCCTGAAATATTTGGTATTTGTATATTCACGGTCAAATCTTTCTCATATTCCCACCGAAAGAAAATAAAAATTTTCATAAAAACCCATTCGACTTTCTAAAGCTCCTATCATCCTATCAGATCAAAATGTTAAAACCAGATTTCATTTTTCTTTTCGTTCTTTATTGCCTTCCCTTTTTTGCCCTCTTTCTCTCCATATAAATTCCCGCGCACATTTCACCTACTACTACAAACAGAACCCACGCCATGGAGAAACAGATCAACGGGCAGGGATCCATCCCGGACGCGAAATCAATGGCGCAGATCCGCTCCAGCAAGAGCCACAGCGAAGCGGAGCGCCGCCGCCGGCAGCGCATCAACGACCGCCTAGCCACCCTCCGCGGCCTCGTTGCTCTGTCGAACAGTCACGTAGGTCCTCGATCCAATTGCCCTTGTCGACCCGTCTCGTTATGTCGCTAATCTTGATGCGCAGATGGACAAGGCCACGCTGCTGGCGGCGGTGGTGAAGTGCGTGGGGGAGCTGGGGGGGAAACTCACCGGCGAGGAGGTGCCAGGAGTGGGTGACGAGGTCGGCGTGGAGATGGAGAAGAAGGGCGGTCCGGTTCGGGTTTGGCTTTGCTGCGAGGACCGGCCCGAGTTGACGGGCGAGCTGAACCAGGCTATTGGGTCGGTTCGGGCCGATGTCGTTACGCTTCGCGAAGGACCAGGGTAGCGATGGTGGAGATCGAGATGGACAGGCCTGGACGGGCCGGCCTGGAGGAGGTCCTTAGGGCTGTTCTTTTGGAGAAGGAACCAGGTTCGGCTGGGGACAAGTCGAAGCGGACCAGAGTCTGAGCCTGGTTCGGCAACACCAAGTTTTCAGCTCTATTTCCGTTCTGTTGTGTTTTCTTTTTTGTATAAAAGTCCCTGAAACGAGTGAAATCTCAGCCTAATCGGATTCCAAGTATCTGTAATCTTTAATATTATACAAAAGGGCGCTACAATTCTGTGGACCAATTTGCATAATATGCAAATGCAAGTATTTCCATAATCATCACAAAACAGAAATAATAATCACAAATCACGTAAATAATCACAATTTAAAAATACATCTAAAACAATAAAAGGAATCTCGGAAAATAATGACAACAGAAATTAATCAATTATGAAGCAGACTAAGACGTTACTCAATCCCCCAACCCTTTTTCAAATTTTATCTTTTCATTGAACCAGGAGTTCAAAATAGTGATGCATGACCTAATTATTTTCCCCCAATGCAACCCAAACCTACTAATAAAATGTTAAGAGTTGTTAGCTCCCTACTAGATCTACTCAAGGTCACAATCCAAAATTAGGCCGGTCAGCATTTCTACTATTATTCCTATTACTACAACTATTATTATTATATTGTTCTGTTAGCTTTCTACATACTTTGGTTGGGTCAGTATTCAAAAAGGCAGAGCTTTTCTTGCCCCCCTAGAGGCCTATCAACCTCCATGCAATCTGCTTCATAATTTAAACCTTCCTTTGGTGGTGGTCTTCCTGCGTGGAATACCAGACATTTGATGGGGAAGCTACTTTGGTGGAATTTCTCAAAGACAATGGGGAGAAAGTGTACCCATATGAGTCCTCCGAGAATCTCTAAGAGTTGCTCAAATTGTTGTGGCTTGCTCTCTGAGTATATAGTCTGAGTACTCCTCCGTGCTGGTCGAGTCTCTGGTGCTCTCAGTTGTCCAGGAACACTCATCTGAGCCACTAAGCATAGAGGAACTGTCACTGGAGGAATATGCCCTCGACCGTGAGAATCTCTCGTCGAATAAATCAAACGGCTCAAAATAAGCAGGGGCATCGGATGTTTGATACTGCTGACTCCTGCTTTGCAGGATTGACTTGCTCCTCTTAGGATTATTGTGGTCATACGACACAAGTTTCCTCAACAAGCTTGGCGCACGCAGCGAACACCTAATTGAAGGCATAAACTTTTTTAAATGTCAAATAAGACCAAGTATTAAACGCAATTTATAAAAATTAGCACTGGATCATGGTCCATGAATTACCTTGCATAGAGGAGCATGTATGCATTTTCTGATAAGACATGATCCAGCTCCACAGATATAACCTAGGGATAGGTTAAAAAATAAATTACGAATATCATCGATGAAACAATTAGTTGAAAAAAATTATTCATTAAGTCAAAGTTGAAGAGCCAGTAGCTTATCGAGATCATACCTTGCTGTCGTCAATCTTGTACCACTTTCCTTGTTTGGTTTTTGCATAACATATATAATGTCCAGAAAATGCAGCATTCATAATATCTATATGAACAACCACTGCATAAAGCCTATAGACAGGGGACTTGTCATCTGTCCCACTCATATATGGAGCCAGATTCAGGTATTCAGGAAATCTCACTGCTTTGTTCAGCTTGCCACATTTCCCTGACTGGAAAACATAAAGAAGCCAATGTAAGAAATTGAAAAAATTGTATCACACATTATTATTTTTTTTATCACAGCAACAGACATTAATATTTACCATTTATTTTGCATCAAAACGCCATATATGAGTAGGAATATACACCTAAAAATGCGTCTTGAACTCTTGAAGAAGTCTGCCACTCCAAATTCTTAGATAAACTGAATCACAAAACTAGGAAGTCCAGTCAATCTTGGTTGACAAGATTTTATTATGTTGAACCACAACTAGTTAGGGTTTGACAGATTGGCATAATCCATTGTGACCTAATGATATAGGCATCTCGCTGGACTGTAAACCAATTTTTCACATGGAACAAGCAGTCAAAAAATCTGGTGCTATTTTCATTCTGGACTTCTTTGTGAGCTTAACTTTTTGATGAATTATTCATGAATATAACGAATAATAGACAAATAACAACCAAATTCAGCAAATTGTTCATGAAATTAACTGTCTTAAATCATAAATTTTCCATTTTATAGTCAAAATAAAATTTAACAGCATATATTATTAATGGTAATTTAATATTAAAATTTTTCTGAATTAATTTCAGATTTTTCCAAATTCCAAAATTCTCAACCTCTCCAAACCATTCGCCAAACTCGTAACTAAGGTAAGGAACTCTAGTGTTTGCCTCTCGACTGACAGCAAGCTGGACACAGCTTGAAAACTGTATTGACTATCATTTCAGCAATTAATCTCAAGGTTTTCATAGACTTAGTATCAAACCAAACCACATAAATATTTGTCCAGTTCCAGGAAATTTATTTAAAAAAATTCAGCCAGTCAAAAGGATAATGCCAGACTTATCTCTTAAGCTATATGTTTGTCAAGGTCATGAGTTATCTAGTCCTTTTTGCATACCAGGAATAAAAGTGCAAAGACTCGAATAATCACCTGAAATCGTTTTAGCGTAATTGTAAGAACATTGGGAGCCTCCGATACTGTCAGCTTCTTTCTTGCCTGCTCATATGAATTGCACCTAGATGGATGTAGGGAAGAGGTTGAGGAATTGCAAAAAATTGCTGGAGTAAACTTCAACTTTAGAAGACAGTGCGCATTTTAAATATGAAACTATAGATACCAATACTAAAAAAATAGCCTAAGACAAGGCTTGAGAAGTTTATGACTGCTAGAAGCCTGATGACAATGAAAAACATCATACAGACTATAAAAGCAGCGCCAGCTATTTGAAACTAGGAGCATTATTAATGACAACAAAGACGAATAATTTCCATTGAATGGGCATAGAAATGGACTATGATCACACACATAGGCATGGGTCATTAGCAGCAAGTCCAAATATTATCTAAATATGAAGACTGCAGGAGGGGTAAATGGTCCCCATTAATGGAGAAAACACAACCCTACAGAGCTTAATTCAGTGGCACCTCTTTTAGCTTCAGATGTTAAATTAAGATTTCAGTTTTTCCTTTAAACTAGACTGGCTCAGTGAAATTGTCAAAGATGAACAAGAAATGAAAAAAAAAATTCAATAAAAAAAGATAAGTTATAAAACAATTCTATTGTTCAAACCTTTAATGGTTACAGAATGAAAATAATGAAAATATTTGAACCAGAAAACTCATGATTCCTAGATATCCAGGTATTAACTATCATGCAATTAAAAGAACAAAGTTATAGGTCATCAGAAAATTGGGTGATCCAATTAGTACACAATGCATTATAAATTCCTATAATTAGCAAATTGCATATTCCGCCAAATATAGGATCCTTACATAACTCTTACATAATTAGGACCCATTTGGATACCCCAAAATTCTATAGGAATTGGGGGTTTCACAGGAAAAAGAAGAAGAAAAAAAAATCTACGAAGGTGTTTGGCAGCACATTTTTACTATTTCAAATTCTTTTTGAATCATGAGATTTCCTATGATGTCATAGGAAAATTAAAAAAAGAGGTTGTCCGACCTCTTTTATTTTTCCTACGAAATGGAGTTTGAATGCAAGCTCTTCCTTATCATTAATGACTTCATTTCACCAGCCTTAGAATTTTATATAGAAAGTGGGGTTGCATGCAACCCCAAATCCTATGGAAAAATATTCCAATGGATTGTTTTCTTAGTATCCAAATGGGCCCTTTTGCGTAATTTGGAAACCAGAAATGGAAAATTTCTCACCCAAAAGCCCCTAAGTTTTATAGCACTTAGGCATGAATAAAAGAAGTCCACAAGTTAATATCAAAATAGAACCCAATTCATGTTTGGCCTGCAAAGCCAAAGCATCAAAAACATATACCCAGGATTCATCCATATGTAACATTACCAGACTAATTTAATGATAAGATCATCATTTAGTGCATAGATTTTGCTGAGTAATTGGTACTGCACCCTCCATGAAGCTAGTGAACAGGATACATTATCTAAACATGCAACTACAAAGACCAAATTCCGCAGGAGATAAGAGAACTAATGAGTAATGAACCTGTTGCATCGGTATTTATTCTCTCCATCAAGAACTTCAGTAGCTGTAAAACGTGCAAGGGCCTCTTCTAGGCTTCTGATGTCTCCATGAATCTCAACTGTCAGATCCATCATCCGTTCATGCTGCTCAGACTTGCCATGACACCGCATGCATCTTATCTGTGTTTAATACAACTCATCAATAATTTCATCATTAATAGAAGTTCAAAAAGATAGGTGTAATCAAATGACCATTGAAAGGAAAAAAGAGAAAAAAAAAGACTAGAATACCTTTGAACGAAGGTAACCGCCAAATATTAGTTGTATAAGAGTTGTTTCTTCTGCTAGTCGCCCTACAGCATTCATTCCAGCTTGTTTTAAACATACAGATTGCAATGCATCAATGACAAACCTGACAAAACAACAGTTGAAATTGCCATGAATGCATTCCATGATAACACAACCTACAGCATCCATTGTCTTCATCTGTAGTATACACAAGCGAAAAGATACTAAACAATTTGTCAAGAAAATGTCACATCTGCCTCAAATGGTGCTTTGACCATATCTAATTAGAAACATCAATAAGGTCCCAGCATTAATAATCACTATAAAACAATTTATTCAATGATCACCATTTTATTCATTGACTTGCTTAAGATTATCATTGGATTCAATGCTCATTCGACAGAAGTTACCTTTTACATAGTTCACAGATGTGTAACCATTTATCTGCCATAGACTATCAAAATTGTGTGATTCAGAAGTGAGTCGTACTTTGTGCCACTGAAATCACATTTTCCCAAGAATGAATCTAAGTGCATGATCAATGATTAACTATTCTTCAGCCTTTTTCCAAAAGTTCAAGTTCAAGCCATTAATTAATCCTAAAGATTTGATCAAGTATAAAAGAGCATATTGTACTTGATCCTTCTCAAACTTTTCAGAACCAAGAAAGACAGAAACCTAAAGTCAAATTAGAAGTAAAATGTCATTCAAATTTTACCTAATGTTTCAAGGAAAATAAGCAACATAGCTTTTATGAGCGCATGTCTGGGGTGGGTGAGTGGGTGGGTTAGGTGTTGTTTGGTGGTGTGTTGAAAATAAGGGAAAGGAGGAAAAGAGGGAAGCCTATGGTACAAAAAGGTCATTATTTCCCAGTTGAAAATTTTTCCATTAGAAAAAGCCCCTGACCAGATTAAGAAAAAACAGATGAAGAAAGAAGATCAGTTCATTCTAAAAAAACATATCGAACTGAAGAAAACCATCCAATATCTTGAAGCACACCAAAATCCCATATTACCTTCTGAATCACTACGATATTCAAAATACACAACTTAAGGCAAGGATCATGGAATTTAGAACTACAACCTTATGCTTTACCTTAAAAATTCATGGGCGTCTTCTTCTCTCCCATAACAAAGATTACTTCCAATATTATGTACATGAGAGAGAATCCCAACTGGCGATAAGGGAGACTTCCCTTGTTTTGCCTTCTGAAGAATATTCTCAAATTCACACATGAAACACCAGTCAGCCTTCGCACCTAAACTCAAAAAAGCACAAGTCAGCTTCCAATGTACTCTTAAGAGCAAGAAATCCAATATTTGCACAGATAGATAATCAAGGGTGAAAACATACATGTTTTGGCATGAAGCCCTTCAAGAAGATATGCATTAAGTGGCCGAGTAAATGCTAGGCACTGAAGCACAGAATTAGCATAGCAGCTGTAGCAACCGATAGGACATTAAAAACACAATAATAGTGATATAGGGTTCAATTAAGATGATGTTTAGAACAATAAAACACGCATTAAGGTAAACAGTGATAATCAAGTCGGCCCAACTGCCACTATACAGACATATTAATAAGAATTTTTGATCTTGTTTTAGATTCTCCAACCAACATCCATGACAATGACCTTTAAGTTGCATATATCTGAGTCAACCAGTGAGTCTTAGGGCTCAAGATTATCATAATCACCGACATATTTTAAGAAGATACTGGAAAACAAAAGAAACAATAGAGGAGGAGAATTGTCTATACGAATGATTGTATACAAACTAAATACAAACATATCACATTAGCAACAAAGTCGACCATAAAGCAATGCATAACAAGTAAAAATGATCGTGAGAAGAAAGAGTACAGAAGTAAATATGTATGGATATAAAGTATAACATCTGAGTGCCCTTGAAAGTGTCCATGACAAAAAAATAAAAAAGAAATAAAATGCTTTGTTCATGCTCCATAATAACAATACCTATTCCCACAGTTGATAAGACCAAAAGGACGCATATCCAACGTGTTGCTGTTGTAGAGTTTGATAAAAAGGTCATATGGGAAAAGCATCTGTCATAACAAGAAAGCCAAATTTAGACCTAATAATGCCCCAACTATTGACCAACCGAGCAGTAACAGTTACTCCACCTTAAAAGGGAAAACAAAAGTCATCACTTAAAGCATACTACCTTATAGTTTTGCATCGGTGAAATATCAATTCCAAAGCCTGAAGAGTAATGTCGTGAAATTTTAAAAGATCTGCGCTGCTGTACAACTTTCCTCGTAGATGCTTTCAAGTCACTGTCAACATTCAGCACAGGAGCTTTAATCACTGAAGATTTACTAGGAACTGTAGGAAGCTTCTCAACCTTTGGATATGCATCACTCAAAGAAAGACCATCAACTGAAGAGAAAGATATTGACCCTTCACTTTTTTCCATGCTCCTATCCATAGGACAGCTAAATTTTTTAACGCCCAAAATTGCCTTGTCTCCAACCTGAGAAGTGTTTTCTTCAGCAGCTTTGTAAGAAAAATCGTTGGTACAAGTCCTGCAGAAATTGCTGACTTGGCCACACAACTTGGAGGATACCTGCAAAGGAGATCCACCATCCAATCGAGCACAACTCGGTTGGGGACTAACAGAATAATCATCAACCACATCTGAACTCTCAGAAGCATTATGACAACCAGCAATATTTTCCAGAAGCTTGGTAACCAAGCCAATTGAGCTTGACCCACAAGGAACACTCACTTCAACTTTTTCAGATTCAAAACTTGGAACATTCTGTTTGAAATCATTCAAGCAAGAAATATGATTTGCTAAGCAACTCACACCAACAAACTTAGAAGGTGGAGATGGGTCAATCTTTATCTGATCAATGCCAACAGCATCTTTCGCACTGTCATGGATAGTATCAGAAACAGAATTCTCTCCAGGTCTAGCAAAATGAAACGGTGTTGAGCAGCTAGATGATGGAGATGACGATGACAAGGATGACAATGATGGTGATGAGGAAGAGGATAAGGTAAAGGAATCAGAAGTGCTTTCTACTCCAGAAGTTTTAGCCATGTCCTCAAGATTGTCATCCTTGTTAGAAATTTCCGAGGAGTAAACAGATTCAGGGGAAGCAGGTCTCTCCAAAAATGCCTCAACTGATTTGGCATCCAATCTTCCTTCAGCCCCTGAACTATATGATAAATCAGATTGCTTGGCTTGTTTAGCATTTACACTTGTGGAATTGATCTGACCACTATCATCATTATCTGGTTTTGCGGGATGACACTCATCCTTGTGACCTTGCCTCCAGTGAATAATTTGACATTTACCAGAACTGCAATAACTCACAAGGTAAAGTTGAAGTTATCAGGAACGAGTTTTATTAGGAACATCTTTTTTAAATTTTTGCCTACTGATATTTCCTGCTATAGTAGGAAATGTCAGTAGGCAAAAAATTTAAAAAAGAAAATATAATCATTATAGCAATCCTGGAAACAGTAAGTGATAATCAACTACCAAAACTTCAATGTGCAAAATAGCTGAGAAAATTTGGACTTCAGGTAGAAGGAAGGACAAGGAAATCTCGGAGGGCTAAAAATTAGGAGCACCTAAACCAATGTTTTTTCAAGAATAAAAAATGCATAAGCAACACATATAAGTATATAGCATTTGAAACAGCATCTAATGGAATAATCGGAAAGGAGCAGACCCAAATAGACTCACTTTTGAATGTCGTGACGAAAACAATATTCAAACTTGTCATGGAAAAATGATCATCAATTTGATATGTGTCAGCTATTTACAACCTTACTGTTTGAAAATCAATAATTTCCCATAATTCCAAGTGAAAAGCCCTTTAGATAATGCTTCCTTTCGTCCATAAAAACCCCCATAGATAATGATTTCCTTTCCCCATGAATTATGAGTATTCATAGTTCACAGCCCAATAAACTATACCAAAACCCCAATTCTACCCCAGCCGCCCCAATTCCCAAACAAAAAACTGAATAAAAAAAAGAGCAAATTCTCACAAAATTCACAGAAAAGCTCACCAGTACCGCACAGCCTTGCAGCGGGAGCAACGAGTGGTGGTGAGGCTGAAGCAAACCGCACACCTGGGCCGCCGAATCTCCTCGCCCCCATCCACACCCAAGCTCGACCCGTAATAGAAAACACTAGCCTCCATCTCGGCCCGCTCAGCCTCCTTCGACGCGAGAGCGGCGAGTCTGCGCACCTCCTCCCTCCGCACCGCCGCCAGGCTCCATCTCCGCTGCGCCAGCAGCATCAGCACCGGGCCGAGGAGGAGCGCCACCGCCACCGCCCAGCCGGGAAAGCATAGATCTCCCCGGCCGGGCATCTACGCCCCTGGTCTGACCATAGATCACCGCCGTTCGAGCTTCCCCGGCGAGAGATATCGGAGAGAAGACGAGAACACGAGTGTAGAAAACAGAGAGAAAGGGTCTTCTTTTTTTTTTTTGGTATTTACTTCAAAGCCCGAGATTTGTTTTATTTATTAAAATTTTTTTATGGTTTTAATATTTCTCTATCCTTCTCCCATTTTTAAATTTATTATGTATAACTTCTAATTATTAATCAAAAAAAAATTTACAAAAATTATTTTTACCCTCCATAATTTTATAACTAAATCCATTAAAATTTTAATTTCCATCCTCTACTTTTTTTCTTAAATATTTATAAAAAATCTTCAATCAAATTTTAAATTATAATTTATATATTTGTATATTTATAAATAGACCCCTCAAATATTTTGATTTATACATAAGTCCAAATTTTAATATTTTTCAAATAAATATTTACAAAGTGGCCATAAATATTTAACATTTTTTACAAATAAATCCTCCATTAAAATTTAAATTATAAATTTAATATTCATATATTTATAAATAGACCACTCAAATATTTTTCTTTATAAATAAGTCTAAATTTTATATTTTTTTCAATAAAAATTTTACAATATTGAAGTTTTAAAACGTAAAATTTTATATTACAAATTTAATATTAATATATTTATAAATAGACCCCTCAAATATTTTTATTTAGAATGAGTTCAAATTTTATTAATTTTTTAATGAAAGTTCACAATATTGAAGGTTTTCAAAATTAAAATTTTAAATAAGAAGTTTAATATTTTATATATTTACAAATAAACCCCTTGAATAT